>CAUZXS010000406.1:2500-77500 GCA_963585895.1 Sepioteuthis lessoniana
TAATAATATCCGTTTTGATAATATTAAGTGGGATGAGTAAATTGTTGTCTAATTTACATAAAGATCAAAATAACATGGACATCTTACTTTATCAGATTTATTAACGAAATGTTCATGAAAATATCTCGAAATACAATTGATGTCTCGGATTATCTACCTCCCATAAGGACCGTAAAAGAATGGTTGCGCCTACCTTATTAATGAGTCGTCAGACAGATGGCAAGTGGGTATTGTGCATGATTTCCTTATCGAATAAATTATATATTATTACCTCGTATTTGACTTCCCTCTTATTACATATCTCCTAGTTTTCTTTTCGGGCTATTAGCCCAGTGGTAGTGTGTTCGCCAATGGTCCGGGAGACCCAGGTTCAATCACAGGTCGAGTAATACCAAAGACTCAAAAATGGTACTTGATGCCTCCTTGCTTAACTCTCAGCTGTATAAGATACGTATCAAGGGTAAAGGAATTGCGCTCTTCCCTACACCTCGGTGTAGTAGCTATAGAAAAGGGAACCTTCGGGTCACCCTCGACTACGGTCGGTCAACTTACTTCTCTTTGTATTGGTAATTGGCCGCCTTACCCCGACACAAAATACTATAGAAATTTATTTAAAGAAATCCCCTCTGGCTTTAACCACAGCCTCCAGACGACTTCGGAATTACCAGCAAACCTTTCCAACGGTCTCCTTGTTTTAAAGGGTAAATGCTGCTGTTATTCTTGTTTTCAGTTAATCTTTGATGTTGCATGAAGTTTTGCTGGTATTTTGTTTAACCGCACCTCACACATAATAAAGAGGACTGCAATCTAGGAGTAGGCAGCCAGATGTTAGGAGTGATGTGGTTGCAAACAATTTTCTCACGGCCAAGTCTCGGTTCTCCTGCTTGTGTAGCATAGCACAGAGTCCGTTGCCAGACGTATGATCATGCTGTAGATACCCTCTCAATCTAGGAGAGCACTACCTCTTCTAGGCACTTGCCTAGGCGTCCGGATTGAGTGTGAAGTCATGTAGAAAGAGGAAGAGAAGCATAATGTTACCATCGCTAGGGACCACCCCAAACACCATGATATGGTACATCTTGTGAGGATATAGTAAGCCAATGGCTGTTCTGTGAGTCTACTAACTAATCCTGGCAAATATTTTCTCATCTGAGATATTCCCAATCCTGTTTGGTTAGAGGGGTTGCATGAATTTGTTGAAAAATTTTGCAGTACCGTCTTTCTTCTTGTCCTTAATGGCCTGAGATAAAAATTGATCCTTTTTAATCTTGCATGAGAAATATTGAATGTCTTCATGCACCGACAGCCTGATAAGAAATACTGACAAAATCCATGAGCCAGGCTATGGATATGATTGTCTTGCTGGGAACGTTGTCAATCATAGCATGGATCTCATCAACAAATTCGTTAGTCCTTTTCTTATTAGAACGATCAAAGTGAGGATTCTGAGCTGCCGTAGCTACGTAATCCTCATTGATATCATCAAACTCATTTCAAATCCTTTGTACTGCCTTCACATCGACACGCAAACATTGAAATCTTAGAATTGGTGCATCTAGCGCGTATGTCGAACGATAGAGCATGCCATTTCTAAATTTCAGGAAGGGTGAATTGCGACGTGGTGCTACTTTTCTCATAGACTGTGCCGAAGCGACTAGTTTACTGCACAGTAGACAAAACCGTAATTAATAATTTAAAACTTGAACATTTTACCCATCGCGCTTTGTATGGCCAAAATCTGCAGTATTGAAACTATGTAATAAAAATCTGAATATCTAGAAGGCCCAAAATAAGCACACATCTTACATATATATATTTACCAACCCCTCCGCTTGGGCAGGATGTGATACAAAGTCAATGTTTAAGCGGAATTTAACTGGTTTGAATTCAGAGTTTTCCTTCTCCTAGACTATTTGCTTCACCAGAGCTGAAGAACACAGTCTGTCCCACTATTTACCCATAGCTGGAGGGAGAATAATTGGATTCATACCTTTCCCAAGAGTATTAGTGTTATGTGAAATGCAATCAAACTCGTCCGTGATTTGAACTCGTGTGGCCGTTTCCATTTCCCACAACGATAACCATTACACCACGAGCACCTCCACTACGCATCTTTTATATATTCATGCAATTTTATTATGACCATGTCACAGTTCACAACGTTAGCTTCCACCTCATGTGAACTTACCCCAGGTAATTTTAGTTTTGATTTAAGTATTTCAATGGGACTGAGTAAAACTATTGTAGCGATGTATACAAGAACGAGCAATAACAACGCTGGTGTTTAAAAATATAATCCGTTTTCTTGTTTTTCTGTTATAGAATAAAAGCGAATTGGAGATGGCTGAAATGCACACACAGAGGAGCGACGATGCGGTTTTTCCGTGAAAGCTTTCTGCTTCGTTCAGTTTGGGTCGAAATATTTCCTTGTTTTTTATATTTTTTCTGGACACCCACACAACCCTCCGGGTCCCACGCCCGCCTCACGAGAATATTCCTCCTGTCTGACATACTACCCACTCAACTTCCGCGGTGCTTTCGCTGAGGAATACCTGCGTCCTGTTAACTTTAAGAAACAGGTGGATATCCTGTTATGCCACCCCCGCAACTTTCGAGGCATCTCCGCTGGGTTATCGCCCTGTTTACGTTAGGAAACAAGTGTATAACCTGTTATGCCCCCACGCAACTTATGTGGTATGTCAAAGGGATCTTTGCAGTCAAAATTCAACAGTAGCATAGTCACCGATGACAGTTGAGTTGGTGATGGCTAATCGTTTGTTGAGAAGGATAAATACAAAAACATAACTCACTTCAAATATTAGGATTTCTGTTTTATTCCCTCTGTTCAATTTCTGAGGCCGTGAAAGTGTTGGAAAATGGATAACAAACAATGTACGGGGGAAGATTTTATTTCTTGTTGGAACCAACTTTTTTAGTCTCTCGGAATGGTTCAATCGCACTCTTTCCACTCGACCGCTTGTCATCATCATCATGTCGTGCCGCCAGCACGGATATCCCTGACCCTCTCTCGCCACTTCTCCCCATCATTCATCGCCTCCGGCAGGTCTTCAGGGTTACATCCTGTGTCCTCACATAGTTGCTGTATGTAAGTTCGTGCTGGTCGTCCTGCTTTTGCACATCCATATGTGGGGGTCCACAGGAGTACATCGCTTATGAGCTCGTCCTTGCTTCTCCAGCAGTGTCCCGCGTGTCTGGTTCGTCTAACTTGTATAGTTTTCGTGATGGGGGACAAGTGTCCGTATAGTTGGTGTCTCGTGGGGTGTTGTCACCAGGACTTGTTCAATACTGCTCTCAACATTCCTGTGTAATTTCCGTCGATTTTTTTTAAAAATTTTTTTTTTTTAAAAAAAGACAAATCGAAAAACCCAGTTTCACAGAACACTGAAATGCCACTTACGGTGGATCAAGTCCAGTGATCTCGGTAAATCCTGGTTTATAGTTATTTTATAGGCCACAGTGATACATGAAGCATATCTTTTTACGGCTACCATACTGGACGATGTATTGAACTTTGTCGATTCGTCTCTCTTCTGGTTGTTCATTTAAAAAATAACTTCCGCTAAGATTCAATTAGTTGATTATTTCTCAACGGTGCCAGTCATCTATCTATAGTACGATATCAGTTTAGTAAACTATTAGCATGTTGAACGCTGATTTTCTGAACAGTTAAGTTCTTCATGTAAGGAAAATTCACGCAATGTAATCTTAGAAATAATCCTAATCAAACCTTAAAACCAATGTATGCAGTTATTTAACCCTTCTGCCTCCAGCCTAGTAGAATGGGGCTGTAGAAACACCGACTGCATCTCTGCAGAGGAGTAAGACCTCCACCAATGAGTGCCTTGTCTATAACATTAAACCATATTATGGCGAGGCTCTAGCTTTGGGGAATGTGGAGTACCCCTTCATTGCCGTTGCTTCCAGGTCCATTCTGATCCGGAGCGGTAGCATTTGACAAGGTGCTATCTACGGGTCAAATAGAATAAACTGCAAGCAAATGACTGATGGTAAATTGTGGCTGTTATATCGCAATACTCGAAACCATTTATTTAACTGTGTGCAAAAATGAGCTCTGGCTTGTTTAACAATGTTATCTAAAAATGAGTAATATATATATTTGACGTGTCTGTATAAACAGGATTTGACATTAAATAACATACAATGGTTGATATGCCATAAAACTCAACGAAACTAATCATTCTGCCGCGGACAAAATGTAACACAAGGTCAATCTAAAATGAGCGACACCTCGTTTGATTTCAGAGATTACCTTTCTTTTTTTTTTTCTTTTAGACCGGTTGCTATACAAAAGCTAAAGAACATCAACTACCCTGCTATTTATGCATAGCTGGGTTAGAACAGATGGATTCGTTCCTTTTTCACGGACATTAGCATTAAGTGATACGCAAACAGATTCATCCAGGATTTGAACTCGCGTCGTCGAGTCCATTTCCTACGCCACAAGCACCTTACAAAATCAGGGCATACCAGCCGAAACGCATTGATAAGGACATTGACCAAATGGATTAATGTATTATAGTTACAACAACCCCTTTTAATTTTCTTTCTGTTTCATTTTACCTCGCAGTCAACCGACTTCCTTTCTTTTATAATCTTCTCACCACACTCTGATATTTGTCCTCTTGTACTAGATGTCGTCGCTAGTGGCTTATCCACCTATATATTGTTCCAGTTTATGATCAGACAAGAAGTTCTCATTAAAAGCAATTTATTCTCTTTGTCTTTGGAAATCATGAAACTAACCTACGAATTCGAATTTAAAAATAAACTAAGATAATGGAGGAACAAAGTAGATCTTATTTGGAGAATGTACACCTGTCTCTCACTGATCACAAGAAAACCTTGAATATCTCCCTACCCTAACAATTGTACATCTGAGACTTTGCACATCTCGCGCTTTTGGTTTTGAAATTTTAGACCTTTGAAGTTCTACACAATTTTCAGAGCTGTTTATTTTCCTTGCAAACAATACATACAAAAACAAAAGAAATAAAATTAACAAGTGAAGAGTTTGTTGTTGTAAAATTGTAAAAATAGAATTCTTTTATTTTCATTGTTTTTTTTATCATTATCTGTAGGACGGCTTTTGTCTTTTGAAGCTGTAGACTTAACTCGGGGAAAATCTATATTGATATTTGCAAGAAGTTTGTCTGTCTGTCCTCTATTGACTACGAAACGAAATATTTGCTTTACGAAAATGATTATTCATGTTTCATTAAACATTCCTTATAAGGGTTATATTCAGTTCTACAAACTGGAGACGTGAAATAATTACAAAGCATTTTTACTTTTTATTAGCGAAAAAAAAATGTAGAAAAAACATAAAATGTTTAAATCGATAAATCTCTTTAAATGTCACTTTCTTGAAATTAATACTTCACAACAAAAGTCCTTGAGATCTTTCACGGTAAAATATCTACTTGATCAAAGTATAATTAGTAAATTTCGTTTCTAGCATGTATTTACCCAACCCCTCCACCATGGGCATAATGCGACACAAGGTCAATTTTAAAGCCCGGGACAAAGTTTTCCTTCTAGATCAGTTGCAGTACTAAGAGTAAAGAGCTCTGTCAATTTTATCTATAGCTGTGGATGGGGACAGAGGAGGCAGATTCATCCAGCGAGCATTATCTCTTTCGTAGTATGGGATATCCTTTTTAATAATATTACCCGTAAATAATTTGACACGAAACAATTAAAAACAATAAGTTTATTTTCTTCTAAACCAAAGATACTAGGATTCTATTCTTTTTGGGGAATGTTATGCAGTCAAAATGGATAAAATATAGGACTGCCTTAAATAAGTACTCGCTAAATAATTAAAAAAATAAATACCTAATTTTCTTCAAAATTACATATCAGGATTTTATGGATTAAGATGGAAGTGATTGTTTCCAAACTGGTAATGTAACAAATGCAAAATAGACAAAATAAACAGAGAAACCTGCCCACTAAACTGACTGTGTGATCGTGTCGAAAAAAATAAATTGCTAAACAAAAAAATGAATTGATTTTTGTGTTATTTACCACCTGATTGATTTCATATGATCTCGTGTATTTGAACCGTTCAGATTACTAGAATTAATAAATTGTTTTTTCCTGTACGTGTCACACCATAAATACGTTTGATTACCTCTTTTTCCACATATTTCCGTCTGACAATTGTGTAATCGACGTGAAAGTAATAGACTTTAAAAATACACAATTGGATATTTCAGGTTTTAGACCTGCTCTATCATTCTAGCATCAAGTACTTTTTATACACTTTTCTGATTTAAATTTTATCAGTTTTTACTATCATTCTCTATGTATATATATTATACATGCATGTATACACATATAGAATCTTAACATCAATAGTTAAAATTTTCTTATCGATCAACAATGGTTAAAAATTCTTAAACTACTTCAATTATACACTCTTGACAATTATCTACCAACAAGAAAAACTGAAAGGTTATCTTTCATTTTGAATGGCTGGCTAACCGTTTTACCACGCGAGTCCTTTTTTGTTTTTTTTATAGATAAAACATGTTTGAATTAACCATAGAAGCTTCAGCGTACAATATGAATTATATGAATATACGCTCTTCATCAGGTCAATATACATAAAAATATACGCTCAATATTTTATAGGTTAGAGTGTTCGCCAATGGCCCGGGAGATCTGGGTTCAATCCCAGGTCGAGTCATACCAAAGACTCAAAAAATGGTACTTGATGCTATCTTGCTTAACACTCAGCATTATAAGGTACTATCAAGGGTAAAGTGAAGCAATCCAGGGAAAGGAGTAGCGCCCTCCCCTACACCTTGGTGTAGTAGCTATCGAAAAGGGATCCTTCGGGTCACCCTCGACTAGGTTCGCCAACTCTACTTACATCATATGAAATTACATCATACAAATATCATCATCATGTCGTGCTGGTAGCACGGATATCCCTGACCCTCTCTCGCCACTTTTCCCTATCGTTCATCGCCTCAGGCAGGTCTTCAGGACAACATCCTGTATCCTCACATAGTTGCCGAATGTATGTTCGTGCTGATCGTCCTGCTCTTGCACGGCCCTGAGTGGAGGTCCATAAAAGTACATCACTTCGTCCCTGCTTCTCCAGCAGTGTCCTGCATGTCTGGTTCGTCTAACTTGAATAGTTTTCGTGATAGGAGGCAGGTGGCCGTACAGTTGGTGTCTTGGGGGGTGTTGCCGCCAGGACTTGTTCAAGATTGCTCGCAGCATTCTTGTGTAATTGCCGTCTAGCTTCTTCTCCATCCGTTTTGTTAGAGTCCATGTAGTGCATCCATGTGGCTTCTATAGAAGAGAATAAAACAGCCATCGAAAGATAACCATGACCCACACTTATACAAATATACGCTCTTCATTATATAAATATACATTATATATTCCTACTCGTGGCAATAAGAACTTTTAAAAAAAAATCTGTCTTATAACGTCTATATGTACCTTGTCTTATATGTCGAACACTTTTCTTAAAGATACTCCAAACTTTAAATGTAGAGTCTGGCAGAATGATTCTATTCTAAATTTGGTTTTACTGGAGAAACTATGTTTACTATTTTCTTTTGTTTTATCAACCCTTTCTTATATCGTCTAAATGCTTATCCGAACAAGATATACTCTATTAAAATCTCCCTCGAAAATTTTGAAACGTTTCTCTACTTATTGCCTTTGATACTGATGCGATTTCATAAGAAATCACAATTTTCAGTTCGTCAGTTGTCTGCAGCCAACGTTTAAAGAAATTAAACTTTCAGGTATTTATTTACCCAAATCCTCTGTCAGAAATAGGATATGACACAAGGTCAATTTTTTCGCGGAGGACAACAGGTTTGGATTCACAGTTTTCCTTGTCCTAGACTAGTTGGCCAACCAAGGCTAAAAAACCCAGAAGAAATTAGTCTGTCCGACTATTCATCAATAGCTGAGGAAAAACAGATTGATTCAGATGTTTCTCAAGGGCATTAGCGCGAAGTGAAATGAAGTTTAGTCAAAAATTTGAACTCGAATCATTGATTCTATTTACTACGGCAATACTAGTCACGCTAAGCGCGCTTCTTTTGAGCCTTCAGGGATCTCCAGAAGAAGTAATCAGAAAGGGAAAGATTTACTTCGAAATGTTTACGCAATAACCGCTGAGGTGCCCGTGATGTAATGGTTATCGTCGTAGGAAATGGACACGGCGACACGAGTTCAAATCCTGGATGAGACTGATGGCATTTCACATAGCACCCTTGGAAAAGGTATGAATCCAATTATTCTCCCTCCAGCTATGGGTAAATAGTAGGGCAGACTGGGTTCTTCAGCCTTGGTGAGGCAACTAGTCTAGGAGAAGGAAAACTCTGAATTCAAACCTGTTAAACTCCACTTAAAAATCGACCTAGTGTCATATCCTGCCCGAGCGGAGGGGTTGGTAAATATGAATAACCGCTGCGTTGCAATTATAGTACCACCATTTTTTAAATGGTAGATTTACCATTTTTG
Source organism: Sepioteuthis lessoniana (assembly GCA_963585895.1). Taxonomy (NCBI): domain Eukaryota; kingdom Metazoa; phylum Mollusca; class Cephalopoda; order Myopsida; family Loliginidae; genus Sepioteuthis; species Sepioteuthis lessoniana. Next base: position 11,039 of record CAUZXS010000406.1, read on the forward strand.
CATTCAACAAAGCACAATGTTCACCATTAAACGTCATGATAGCAACTAGAACAGCATAACTACAAGTTCATTGCTGCCAACACCTGAAGTTTTAAATGCGGGAGATCATTATGCCGGCCCCTGTTTAGACGCAGATAAATTTGAATATGTATTCATATATTTTTGTTCATTTGGGTATGGCCTTATGCATGCAAATATGTGTACATTTGCACACAGTCGCATGAATATTTATTGATATTAGTGCATGTGGGCCCCTTCTAAAGGGGCTTCTTTTCAAGATTAATACATAAATATATCAGTTTACAGAGGCATGCGTCTTAAGTTGACATAATAGATTCATTACCAAACACTTGCGTGTAAAACAGAATAGCCAGATACGTGCAAGAAGATTACAGAAAAGAAAAAAGGAAAATAATTTTCTTTTATTGCTCTGGTGCTCAGAGACTCAACTAGATATTCATTTTTGTTGTTATTTACAAAGTTTATCTTTGACTGGTGCAAGAATAAATATTGTGAAAATAAACTATGGTAACTATATTTTGCACAAATATTCTAACTAGTTAAGAGCTGCTTGCCTAACTTGAAAATTACTAGTTGTCTAAATTTCTAAGACGAAGCTTGATGATTTTTATCATTAAGGGTTTTCGGACTATTGTCTTCATCTTTATTATTATTTCTATAAAGTTTTGGCCTTCAAAAAAAAAAAAAAAAAAAAAAAAAAATCTGAATATAAGCTAAAGTCCCACTCTGAATTGTCCAGCAGGACACATAGCGTAACGGTTATAGGCGTTGGTTCCCTAAGCTTCTAAGGAGACAATCATCTGGAGGTTGCAGGTTCAATCTTGACCGCAGGCGAGTAACAATACAGGAATACTTAACGCTTGTACCCGGTTATGGCTAACGGAATCAGAACAGGCGACCCACGTGGATTCAATAAAGGACGTAGTTCGAAATTCCGTGAAGTTTCCCGAGTTCGACAAACACCTGAAGGAGGCCGGAGGACATATCTGCCGAGATGAAGACAATAGTCCGAAAACCCTTGAAAATTAGTATTTTAGATATTTGAATTGTGACCATGAATGTTTGGGGTAAATATTTAATTCCTTTAACCAATTGATAGGTCTTGAATTTACAGGTGGTGATGAATATATTACATCAATCTTCCTCGTGGGTATGAACACCTTGCCTGCCTTGAAAATCAGTCTTTTGAATAATAACTTTAATACTATATATTAACACGTACTCAATAATTTCAACCCATAGACAAGGCTTAAATTCAGAGGGTAGAATGATAGTATTGTTCCAATTTTCCTAGGGAGGAAGAACGGCTTGTCTGCCTTGAAAATCTGCCTTTTAGATACTAATTTGGAAACCATTCATTCCACGCCTCTGACTAAAACTGAATTCATATAACTAACAGATAGGTCTTGAATTTATAGGGTGGGGTGATTGAATTGCACCAAGCATTCTTGGGAAGAAGCATTGTTTTATAATAATTTGTAAACAGATCTGTTTGACGGGTCAGAATAGGCCTGGAAGTATTAACAATGAAGGGGTACACCACACTACCAAGATAGAATTTACTAAGCTTTGCTTAGTTTGTGACACTGGTCTCAGATTGCTTAAGATACTTGTTTCTTAGTAGTTTCTTATCTAAGTTCTAAGCACGAGCGTAGCCACTTAACTTCAATTATCTAGAGGGAACAGCTGCTTCAAGGGAGACTGGATCGTAATTCAATTTTTGAAGGAAGCGTGGTATCTACAAAGGAAAGAGACAGTGTCCATTTATAAAAAAATTAGACAAAAATATTTAAAATCATACAACTGTCAGTCTAGTTGGCTGGGGTCGTAGAATACGCTGACTGAATCTTTACAGAGGAGTACCCCCCCACAACGAATGTCCTGTTTATGACACTAAACCATCAGATGCTGAGGCTTCAGTCCTGGAGCTTTGGAGAAATGTGGAAAACCCTTCATTGTCATTACTCCTAGGTCCACTGACTCAGAGTGGTAGTATATGTTAGGGTTCCCTCTATGTGTCAAATAGAACTGTTTGACGATTTACTGTATGAAAACAAATGATTGATGTTAGATTGAATTGATAGTGTTATATTGCAATACTTGTAACGATTTAACTGTGTGCCAACGAATGAGTAGTATTGAATGGCAATGTTTGAAACCCTTTAACTCTATGCCTAAATTGAATAATTGGTATCATATAACAATTTAACTGTGTGCAAACAATAGCATTACCCAGTCGGCTGGGACTGTAGAATACTTACCTCGACGACACCTCTGCAGAGGAGTAAGACATTCCCAATGTGTGTCCTGGATAAGACGCTAAACAATCTGATGGTGAGGCACCACTTATGCTGGAGTTTTATGGAATGCGGAGCACCCCTTCATTGCCATTGCTCCCATGTCTACTCTGTCCCGGAATGGTAGAACATGATAGGGCCCTATCTATGGGCTAAATAGAACTGCATATTTATGCTGAACTGAATTGTTCGAATTAGAACTGTTTGACAAAACTGAATAGCTTAAAATAGAAATGTTTTTGACAATCTAACTGTACTTACATTTAAACTGTGGGCTTATGCTAAACTGAATTGTTTCAAATGAAAGTGTTTTTGACATTGAAACTATACTTACAATAAACTGAATTGTTTAACATAGAACTGTTCTGACGGTTAACTGTGTGTAAGCAAAATCTGTACCTATACTAACTTGAATTATCTGAATTAGAACTGTTGGAATAAACTGAATAGCTTGAAATAGAAACGTTTTTGACAATTAAACTGTGAACCCATGTTAAACTAAATCTTTTGAAATAGAACAGATTATTTGCATAAAAATGGATTTGGCGTTAAATAATCTACAAAGGTTGATATGCCATAAAAACCAACCAACCAACCAACTAAACAATAGCAGTATCAAACTATGTGGAAACACATGAACTCTAATACCCACAAACTATTCACTTACGAATCAAATGTATATGCATTTAACTCTGTGCAAATAAATGACTGATGTTAAATAAAATTATTACTGTTACATAGCAATGCTTAAAACCATTTAACTGTGTGCGAACATATAAGCACTTGGTAGTTTAAAAATTATGTACAAACTATTCGTTTACAATATATATATATATATATATATATATATATATAAACAGGACTTGGCATTGAATAACCCAGAAGGATTGATATGCCATAAAAAAACAACCAACCAACCAACCGTAAAACGATGTGCAAATAATTTGTTTTAGGAATACTTGATATCATAACCGTAAATTGTTTGAATTAAGAATAATTACTTGAAACTATAATTGTCTACTAAGAATTATAATTAATTACTTGAAACCATATAATTTCTGGCACATTATTAGTACTTGATAGGGACACTTTAAACCATATAACTGTGCAAACAAATAATTATTATCAAATAAAAATAATTACTTGATATCATATAATTGTGTATAAGTTATTAATATCAAATAGTAATGCTTGGAACCATACATCATCATCATCATGTCGCGCCGCCAACATGGATCTCCTTAACTCTCTCTCACCACCTGTCTCTATCGTCTATCGCTCCCAGTAGGTCTTCGAGGCTACATTCTATATCGGTACAGAGCTGTTCTTTGTAGGTTCTAGCTGGCCGTTCTGTCTTTGCTCGTCAAACGCGAATGGGTCAATAGGAACATGTCACTTATGAGTTCATCCTTTCTTCAGCAGTGTCTCGCATGTCTGGTTCGTATAACTTTGATAGTTTTCATGATTGGTGGTTGATGGCGGTATAGCTGCTTCTTTGTGGGGTGATGCCTCCAGGACTTGTTCAATATTGCTTGCAGCATTCTTGTGTAATTGCCGTCAAGCTTGGAAAAAAACTGCATTGTATTTTATTGGTCAGGTCTGACTTCCATATGACCGATAGCCTATCTATAGCTGTCCATGCCTTTGCTAGTCGGGTGTTGATGTCATTCTCGGTTGATGAGACACTGCTTTCTAGGTAGGTGAACTTGAACCATACAACGGTGTGCAAATTATTTGCATTAGATATGAATTCTTGATAGAATGTAACTGTGTCCCAAAACCTTAGACTACTACACAAAATTATAAACCTATAACGCTATTCCCTAACCAATGGGTATAAAATAGTTCTGGTCGGGTTGCCATGCCGTTAAAATCAATCAATCAATCAATCAACCATTATGCAATTTGTAATCGCCATGCTTGTCACCCTGTATATAGACACTTGTAGATAGCTTAAGTACCTGTTTGTTTGCAAACATAAAATGCAGTATTTTTTCGTTCTGATAAACCAAAGAATATCATGAACGCATTCTTCGAGATTGTCACGTTCGCATATTTTTTTTTTTTTTGATTCGCGAACAGCTTTCTTGTCTACTTGACAACCATCAACTTACTTTCTAGAATAGAAAACAAGATGGGATTTAAAAAAAAAAAGTAAACGAAAAAAGAATAGAGACAAAGAATGTTATTTATTTCCAGCATTTGAAAGATAGACAATAATTTGTAGCCAAGATATTTGCTGAGGACAACATCACAAAATACCGACGACCGGAGTTCTTACGTGGGAGAAGCAGGGCAGGGCGACAAAATTTCTTTTTCTTCTCTTGCATATTAAATCTGTGGGTTATTTTGAATAGACTGCGTGGCACTGAACGTCTGTTGTTTGCGCGCTATTAAATGAAATGTTACTGAAACTTTGTTAATCTACCTAAATATTTGTTCTAATCTTAAATATGAAAATGTTATAGTATGTAAGTGCGCGTATAATGGTACGTATGCCCATACACTACTTTTTGATTGACAAAGCACATATTTCAGATAATCCCATACACACACATATATATATGCACACACATACCACAAAGAGTGTCGACATGAATTTGTAGTGCATTTGGTTCAACTATATATATATATATGTATTTATTTATGACATGCTACTGGAAAATTCAGGTAATTTTAACAGCACATGCGAACCAAATGCACTACGAATATTTGCCACTACTCTGTTTGAGTAGCGCCATTTCCGAGCCAGTGTCTACATCTTCAAATATACAGCATCAAAGAGAAAGGTGGGAACGAGGCATTTCGTGATCAAATTTCCTAAAGAACTAGATGACAACTTTCTTTCACACACACACACACACATATATATATATGTATCATATTGATAGAAAAAGAAAGATATGCCAAGATTGATCGATAGATATATAGAGTGCAGTTATGAGGAGGCACCAGTAGCATAACGGTTATTATCGTAGGAAACAAACTCGGCGAGCCAAGTTTAAACTCTGGACTAGTTTGGATGCGTTTCACTTTGCATTAATACTCTTGGGAAAGGCATGAATCCATTATCTCTTCAGTTTGAGGTAAATGGCAGAAGAGTTTTGGCTCTTTTGCCTTGATACAGCTTGGAGATAGAAAACTCTGACATCAAACAAGCTGTACTTTACTTAAAAGTTACCTTGTGTCGCATCCTACCCTTCTTAAAAAAATACAATTTGCAGTTACAGCAAATTCCAAGTCATAAGGTCAGAACAACACATAATTTCTAAACATCTGAAGCTTGGTTTATGGAACCAATTAATTTTCAGTGATAAGTCGACTGTACGAGTTATGTTTGAAGGGTATTGGGAGTGGTGTCAAACAATCTATTTCAACTACAAACAATAAACTACATGGTTTCCCCTTCAAAATCTAATGCACTTACCTATCCTTCTCAATCATGCTTCTATGCCCTGTTAGATGTATCCTTCTGGGTTACTCCTCAGCATCATCGTTACAGCCTACTGGATGGTCTCTACGCCTTTAAAGCGAGTTCAATTGATGATTCCCTTGTGATTGGAGCAAGATCAGGAGAATAGAGAGGTTATTCTAGTACGGCGATGTTCTTATCGGCTAGGAACTGTTCAGCACCCCAATTCTGTTACTTTTCTGATAAACCTCCAAAATCGATAAATATGATTCATTTCTAAATGTTTGATTATAGTCATAACTGTTCATATTTTCAACGTTTCTTTGAAATCATTCAACAAAAATCGCTTTTTTATTTGACTATAATAGCAATCAATTATTTGCACACAGTTATACGGTATCAAGTATTCCTATCAAATACGAATAAATTATACACGATTACATAATTTCTAATAATTAATCTTATTTAAAAATAACCATTAGTTTTCTCCCAGTTATATAGTTTCAAGTATTCCTATCTAATGCTAATAATTTAAACATGCTTATATGCTTTAGGGTAACTATTCCTTTATAATAACTATTATTTGTTTGCACACATTTTTACGGTTTCTAGCAACTAATAATATTCATCCTAAAGAAGCTTCAAGTAACTATTTTTAAAACGAAAAGATTGCCCACAGTTAAATAGTTTCAAGTCTTCCTATCAAACATAAATAATTCTGTTTAATAATAATAATTCATTTTCGCACAGTTTCAAGTATTATTATCCTCTTTTCGTTATTTTGAACAAGACTTATTAGACCGAGAGCTGAGTTTTTAACAGATACTACCATTTTGGATCAGGGTGGACCTGCGAGTAAAGGTGATGAAAGGGTACTCTTCACTGAATTTCAGAACTGAAGCTTTACCATCGAATGGAGGTTTGTGTTTTGGCCAGGATACACTTTTTAGATGGTGGTAGCGGAATCTTACCTCTCAGAAGAGGATGCAGTCAGAATATTCTAAGTTATTCCATATATTCACGCACCCCAGCCATCAAAGATTGTTTCTAGTGTTCCATTAACCCTTTAACTATTTATGAACAAAATTTAAAAAACGATAAATTGTTTACAGCCTGATCAAGAAGGAGTGAAAAGAATATTAGCTTCATCACTGGATGAAGATTGGTGCCATCCTCAGGACACTCCACTTTTTTTTGGTGGGGGGGGGCAGGTGGGATGTTCTTTATCTATCTATCTCTGTTCCTATCGTGCTATCTATGGTATCCCATCTTGAGCGCAATCATTCTCCTAAACATGTGTTATTAGTTTTTCTTTGAGAGAAAACAGCGGCAATATTAGTTGTAACACCAATTATATCTGATAAAAAAACTTATATGTAACATTGAATTTGCCTTAGGATTTTGTGCCACCTTAGCCAAAAACACAGAGATATATATATATATATATATATATATATATATATATATATATATATATATATATATATATAGTGATTAAAAAATGTCAACATTTCTATGGGAGTTTCTTTATGATATAGTTTTGAAATCTCCACCTGTTCCCCATCTCTGTCAAGACATTATTAGAATCTTCCACAGGTGGTCTCCGGTATATCAGTTCTAATTTTCTTATAAAGATACTTCCATAGACATTAACATTTTTTTAATCACCTATGGGAGATTCTAAGAATGTGTTGACAGGGATTGCGAACATACGGAGACTGAAATTATATCACAAAGTTACTCTCAGAAAGGTGTTAACATTTTTTTTAATCACATTTCCTTTCCCCGCCTCTCCCTCTTTATATATATATATATATATATATATATATATATATATATATATATATATATATATATATATATATAATTAAGGACTTTCACGCGCAACTTTCAGAGGGTATTATTGAAAGGGAAGAAGACACACACACACACATATATATATATATATATATATATATATAAAAGAGAGAGAGAGAGAGAGAGAGAGAGAGAGAGAGTATTTTGGTGTATGTATGTGAGGGAGAGAGAGAGAGACTATTTATGTATGTGTTTGCGTGTGCTTGACACAGAGTGGCAGAGGCACCGAGAGAGTGAGAGAGAAAGAGAGGGTTGATTTGGCACGTGTCATTTGGCAAGCCGTCAAAAAAGACAGGAACAAAATACACCCAGATACCCGCCCACATATCGCTGGGAAGCAAGTCACAGAGCCGTAATTTACGGGTGGAAAGCGGGTATTAACGACAGCATCAGATTACATTAGCATGCCTAGATAGATAACGTTTTACAGGAGCAAAGAATTTCACAATAGATTAAACACGTTTGCATGCTTCTGACAATGCGCGTCGCTGGATGGATTTTCGCTTCGCGTGTCTGTGTGATCATTTCGCTTTCCTCAGCATTGTCCGTCTTATGCAACGCAAGTGTTACCAGCGGGAAACATTCTTTTCGGTCTTTTCAGATGGCTATCAATTATACCAGCGCATTGCGCTTAACCTGGGACCAAAGAAAACTGCGCAATTCTCACCGTGCGAGTTCGAGTAAGAATCTCAATTTTCGAACGGCGATTTTCAAGGAAGTCAAGCTCTCTGCTTTCGGATTGTTAGCGCAGGAAATCTCTGTTCTCTGTTGGCTTTGTGTCATATAATCTATCAGTGATGTCCACACACACACACTCACACACATATATATATATATATAAGTCGCCCATGGTGTAATGGTAATAATCGTAGCAAACGGACACTGTGACTCGAGTTCAAAACCTGACCAAAGCTTACATATTTCACATAACGCTAAGACCCTAAGGAAATGTATGAATCAAACTATTCTCTCTCCCGTATGGGCAAATAGTTGGGCAGACTGGACTTTTTTAATTTGGTATGGCAACTTGTCTAAGAGAAGGAAAGCTAAAAATTCAGACTTGTTGAACTCGAGTGGAGAGGTTGTGCAAGACCCACCCTCAGCACACACACACACACACATATATATATACATATCAATACGTCGGTCCTCTACTGAAGAAAAATAATTATAGCAAACAGTAATGCTTCAATATCATCTTTCTTGTTAATGTGCTTGACCCAATACTTCTTCCTAAATATCTATCAGGTTCCTATTTCATCAGCATCGCTTATATTATTTAATGAACTTTTATACATATAGAAAAGGACACGGACACACACACACGGACACACACACACGGACACACACACACACGGACACACACACACACACACACAGTGTCTAGACTACTTTTAAAGATGTTTAAAATGATTGTGAAGTTACATTGAGGTACTGCCTATAATCGAAATCCATGATTGTTAAACTGACTTCGGCAAAAACTAACTCAACAAAGTCAAATGGAATGATTGGCCAGACGGTTAGAAATTGTATTTCAAAGGTAGTAAATATTGTTTTAAAAACATATTAAACCCAAATAACTCATAAAGAATATTCATTTAGGTCTGAGATACAAAGTTGAGAAACAGATTTGTGAGTAATATTAAAGTTCGAAAATATACAAAGAAGAGAGACAAACATGATAAAAAAAGTAAACGATTATATTTATGGGAAAAGATAAGAAAAATCAAGATTAACTACTAGAAGGAAGAAAGAGAAGTGATCTATTTGAAACTTTATGGAATTTCTTGAAGATATTTTTTCAATATATTTCTCCTCGAATTTACTGTCAAGGCAGATATCAAAAACTAAGTCGACAAACCGATTGCATTTTTTATAATAGAGTTATATATTTTTAGAATAAATTACCTAATGAGATCAAAAATCCTCAAAAGCGTAAAAAAACTAAGATTAGATTGAATGGTTTTAGAAAAAAATGACGTTAAAAAGAATTTAAGCGGACATTTTTGGTAAATAACGGATGAATAACTTAACAGAATCTGACCTGCATATAAATAATGTATTAATTGTATATATGTTCCGTGGAAAGATTTTTAAAGGTTGATGTGAGAAGATAGTAAGAAAAGAAGATGCCCGAAGAGGCCTAACAAGGAAACGAATAATAATGATAATAATCTTTCTCTGGGATTTTAAGAAACTAACGGATCACCTAATCTCGACCAGACAGCCAGACAAAGTGATAGTAGAAAAAAACAAAACAAAAACAACAAAAAACAAACAAAAAAAAAATCAAAGAGAACATATCGAATAGTGGACTTCACCATTCAAGCTGATCACAGGGTAAAACTGAAAGAAAGGAAAAATAGAGATAAGTATTTACGCTTGGCTACAGAACTGAAAAAAAAATATGAAAGATGAAAGTGACGGTGATTCCAAAAGTGATTGGTGCGCTTGGTACAATCACTGAAGGATGGATAAAGAGACTGGAGGACTTGGTAATTTGAGGACGAGTGGAGAATATCTAGACGACAGCATTATTAAGATGGGCCAGAATACTGAGAAGAATCCTGGAGACTTGAGGAGACTTGCTGTCACCCAAACTCCAGTGGAAGACCATCAGACGAACGAAAAAACTTCCGGGAATCAAGCTCAGCAGAACAACAAACACTAGGAAATAGAAACTGAAAGAAAAATAACTGAATGGATATTTCCAGTGATAAACTAGCAAAATCTCATATGAGCGGGACCTGGCTACGAAAGAGAAACCTTAAGAGAGAAACTGTGTCTTTTCTAACAGCAGTACAAATCAATGCCGTAGCGATCAATTATATTAAAGCCAAAAATGATAATATGCAAGAGAATAGCAAATGTAGATTATGTGATGACAAAGATGAAACCATTAATCACATAAGCGAATAGAGCAAACCAGCCCAAAGGGAGTATAAGGCAAGACACGACTGGGATTTGCACGAGAAACGGAAATTTGTCCATACTACTAAATGGTATCAGCACAAAGCAGAATCCGTCTTATGTAATGAGACATGAAATTCTCTGGGATTTTGAGATATAAACAGATCACCTAATCCCAGCTAGAAGACCAGGTCAAGTGATAATAAGAAAAGAAAAGAACTTGCTGTATAGTGGATTTTGCCGTCTCAGCAAACCTCAGACAGAAAATAAAAGAAAGCGAAAAAGAGAAAGTACTTAGACTTTGCCTACAAACTAAGAAAGCTGTAGAGGGTGAGGGTGACGGTGATACCAATTGTAATTGGCGCACTTTCAAAGACCCGCAAAGGCTTTGAAAGGAAACTGGAAGAGTTAGTAATCAAAGGATAAATAAAGACGATAGCATTATTAAGATCGGTCAGAATACTGAGAAGAGTCCTAGAGACCTAAGGAGATTTGCTGTCACTTGGACTCCAGAGAAAGATCATCAGCTAAAGCTCTCAAGGAGTCAGAAAAACTCTCAGGGAGTCAAATGAGTATAATGATAGTTAACATGTCGAAACAAACCAACTAACCAAATTTCTTTGTCGTTTGATTGGCTTGGTTTGGTTTCTTCGTTTAATGGCATATCAACTCTTTTTAGGTTATTTAAAGCCAAAGCCATTCTCCTAGAAGAACAGTAGTGGTACTATTTAACCCATAGCTGGGAAGATAGGGGGGTTCATACCTTTCCCAAGGGTATTTGCCCGAAAGTGAACGTAATAGCGCGACTGGAGTACGAACTTGCGTACTACGATTCCGCAGTCCATCGCTTTACACCACGAGGACACCCTCCTTGTCGTTTGATGTATGACCAGTAATATAAAGCAACAGAGAAAATCTAACCTAGCTCGCTAAACATTACGATACGAAAGGCGGCCCCAGCACGCCGATAATACCAGAATATTTTCTATATACAGGTATATATTGTATCCAGGCCAGAATCAGTGTTCCAATTTTATTTCCCGTCAGTATATTATTACAATAGTAACATCATTTTCAGCTGGTATTTTAGAAATTGGTTGTGTTCTTAATAGCAAACTTGTCAGTCGTGAGACGTATCAAAGATGACACCTGATACCTAAAAACATTTTGGTTGATTGCCACACAAAATGGTTGCCATATGAAATGGTTAGATGACAAGACAAGTTATGTAAACAGAAGAGTATCATGTAAAAGGCTATCTAGATGAATGCCAATTTGTTGTTATGGTAACGGTTTAAGATGTAAAATCAGTTTTAAAATGGGTTGAGATACATTGATAAAAAGATAAGATCAGAATTAGGTAGATAAGATCATAATTACTTAGAGATAGAATCAGTGCAAGATAGATATGTAACATGTTGGAATAAGAAAATAGACTACAAAGAAATTTTATTAGTTGGTTTGTTTCGAAATGTTAATTATCATTATAATCATTAAACTTCCTGAGAGTTTTTCACACGAGCTTTAGCTGATGATCTTTCAGTGGAGTTTGAGTGACAGCATAGCTGGAGGGGAATAAGCGAGTTCATACCTTTCCCAAGGGTTTTGACCCGAAACTGCGCGTAATAGGTCGACTGGAGTCTCTACGCAGCAGGGACTCCCCCAAATATATATGATTCCTGATAAGATTATTTCCAAAATGACCAGCTCTTACGTTTGCGTATGGATTCGAATAAAAATATAAAAAAGGGCGAAAGTGGAAAGAAGAAATCAAATTGTAAAAAGAAAAAGAAAAACTGAAGTCTTGTAAATCATGCTGAGACAAAAAAAAAAAAAAAAAAAAAAAAAAAGGGAAGAAAGAAGTGAAAAAGGTGCGTGTGAGAGAGGGTTGTATAATTTTATGGTAAATAAAAAAAAAACGACAAAAAAGGAAAAATCGAATTCTTAAATCATTTTCATTTTTTTTCTCCAAAAAATTGTTCATTGTTCTCTGGACTTCTAGACATCATCACTCTATTCAATAAGTTTTTCAGCAGTGCACGCGACTTCATTTAAATTTTCAAGTTTTAATTCAAACTTTAAAAATAGCTTCAGTCTAATCATCAAATGTGAATGAAAGTGAGAAACTGATAAAATTCGTATAAGACTAAGTCTAATCTAAAAGCAATTTTTAAAGAAGCCAAACCAATATAACATTATCGAAAATTCATTTGAAATTTCATTGCTTATCACATGAAGTCAACAAGTCTAGACTTACTAATAATTAGTATTCTTTATCTTTGTACGAGTCAGCAGGGTAATCTTTCGGTGGCTATTTTTTCTCAGCAATAGATACCGTCCTTATAGATGAGTAGCTACAGTTTCCTGATGTAATTAATTGATCCTGGCCGTTGATCTATGAGGTTCCTCCGCTCAGTATACGGTGAATGGTGCTACTAACCCACTTTTGTGTTCATCCACCTTATTTCCCATTCACCATGCTGCATTTCATGGTCTCTAATTCTTCACGCTTGTTATTACTCGCATAACACCCTCTCCTCCTCCAGAATTTGATATCCAGGGACAAGCCGGGCCAACATGACTGTAATTATGGCAGTCACATATTTGATCGTCATGAATTTTTACCCCATCTCCCGTTTGGTTGCAGTTTTGTTGTCGCAGAGTTATACATCTCTAGTTCTATGTTTTGTCAGGTTTTGATAACGGGAGTTTTTTTTTTTAAAAGAAAAAATAGTATTTTTTGATGATTTCTAAGAAAGTGATTTTAAAACATTTGTCGTTCACCGAAGGCAATGAATCTAATCCCATCGTCTAACTCGGTAGGTGTCTGAAGCGCCCTAGAGGTAAATACAAAGCGTTTCTTTTTAAGCATTGTTTGGACGCATTACGGTGTCTGCTTAAAAAAAAAAAAAAAATCAACCTTATATTGAAATCTGCTTTTGTGGAGGTTTGGCTTGGTTTCTTATTTTTATGGTTTATCAACCTTCGTGGGTTATCTTATCCCTAAGTTATCCTTGTCGAAGAAAAGTGGTGCTATTTAACCCATAGACAGGGGTTTAAGAGGCTTAATACATTTCCCAATCGTATTAGTCTGAAAGTGAACGAAATTCTGCGACAGGAGTTCGAACCCATTGCGATGTCGCAGTCCAGCACATAACCCTAACCCACTTTTGAAGTTGTCGGGGAAGGGAAGGTAATTTATGTAAACTAGTATATACAGTAATTTTTTGATTTACTGATTGTTTTGAACGGCATGTCATCCTGCCTCGAGATATTTCATGCCTAGAGGTTTGGAATCCCGTTCATTCTATATTCATATTTACATTTTTGTGTAATTTTTTTTAAAAGGATTATTTTTAACATGATTTTTTTAAGATGGTCGAATCGAATACGAGTCATTTTTAAACAGATCTATTTGAGCCATGAATTGGAACTAAACAGGAACTAATACTCTGGGTCAAAGTGGAGCGGAGAGTAATGCAATAAAGGGGTAGTCCACACTTACATATCTCCAGAACTGGAGCCTCACCGTTAAATGCAGTTTAGTATCACACACAGGACATTTTTAATGGGGTCGTCTTACCCTTGCCGATAGAATTGAGTTAATCAGGGATTCTAGACTTGTTTGAGTTTTATGGCATATCAACCTTTGCATGTTATTTAATGCTGAATACATTTTTATACAAATAAACAGTTCTGTTTCAAACAATTCAGTTTAGCATAAGTACACAGTTTAGTTCAATAGGACCCTATCAGATGCTACGACTCCGAGCCACAGTTGACCAGGGAGCAATGGCAATGAAAGGGTACTCTACATTCCCCAAAGCTCCAGCATCACTGGAACCTCACCATCAAATTGTTTAGTATCATATCCAGGACACTCATTGGGGGAATCTTACCCTTCTGCAAAGAAGCAGTTGTATTCCACAGCCCCAGCCGACAATGTGACTACCACTCCGGGCCAGAGTGGACCTGGGAGCAAATGTAATGAAGGGGTACTCTACATTCCCCAACGTTCCAGCATTACTGAAGCCTCACCCTCAGATTGTTTAGTGTCATATCCAGGACACGGAATTCTAGAGGAAAAGTTTTTAATTATACAGAAAGGATTTTTTTTTGTACTTTGAATAAATGAAAATTTTCATTTTTTAAACCATTTTTTGGCAGCTTAACCTTACATTGGGCAGAAATAGATGTAACCTTGCCAACAGGTTCGAAATCATTTTTTAAAACAATTCTTTACGATCTGATGTAGGAATGATAAAAGAGGTGTTGCTGTGAAGGAAATAAACCAAGAAGGAACAAAGGCACGGAAATGGCGGTATTTCGAGGTTAGCAACATGTTAGAAAACAGGATAATTAGATGAAACTGAAATAGAAGAAATAAAGTAAATAGAAGCAAAGAGTTAACAGAAACAGAAGCAGCTGGAAATTGTCAGAAGATCTTCGCTATCTTTTCAGGTAATCATTCAAGCGAATTACAAACATTTAAAATCCGCTTCGTTTGGAAAGGATTTAAAATTACAGGAACTTCAGGAATCCGTTTCCTGGCGACGTAACTTTCATAGGAAATATCAGGATTTAGCAAAAGTAGTTCCCATTTTTAAGTACATAAGTTTATTCCCCGCCAAAATGAACAAACCAAACTTACAGGCTCTACTTCCTATGAACGTAAAGATTTTGCCACAAGTGCTTCCAGTAAAATAAAATACTGGGTATTTCAAATTATTTTAATATCATCTGAAAAGAACAGGGTTTATCAGAAAACATGGTTTGGTTTGGTTTCTTTGTTTAATCGCATATCTTCGTGAGGTATTCAATAAATTCCTGTATAAGAACAGTAGTAGTGCTATTTAACACATATTTGGGAGGATCAAGGAATTTCATACCTTTCTTGCGAGTACTTGTTCGAAAGTGAAGGTAATAGCGCAACTGGAGTTCGAACTCGCTAATTAAAATGTCATAGTACAGCACGTTAACCACTAAACCATAGGGACTTCCACTCAGAAAAAAATGGTGCCATTTTATAATCTGATAACTTGACCAATTCTCGTTCATATGATCTCAAATTTCAACAGTATGTGTAGAAACAACTAAGAATGTTATGCATAATTATCAAACGCCTTTTTTTTCAATGAATTGCATTTCTATATCCGAGAAGAAAAAACAACAATAACAAAACATCAAACACGGAATTTTGAGTTGTTTTTATACATGTGTTAAAATTTAAGATCATTTCTACAAGGATTGATCAAATTATTAGATTACGAAATTTGATCAATTTTTTCAAACACTTTCTAATGTTAATAAATCGTTATTAAACTGTACTTTAAAATTAATGTTAGGTTTATGTTATTCTAAACCACTACAAATTATGTCAAAACAAAATTATATTTAATATCACTTGATGAGAAATCAAATAATCAAAGTGACAACAACATCCGTCAATAAGACCAAAATCCGAAAACAAAACAAAACAAAGAAACAAAACTGTCCCATATTCAACACATAAGATATTGGTTCAAACCACTCTTTCTGAGCGGTGTAGTTGCTAACGTGCTGGTATGTGACATCATAGTAACCAAGTTCGAACTCCAGTCGCTATGAACACCTTATTCTCCCCCAGCTATGGCTTAAATAGTACCACTACTGTTCTTCTACAAGAATTACTTTGACATTAAATACTCCCACAAAGATTGAGATGCCAATAAAAAAACCAAACAAAACCACTCTTTCTGAGTTTCTCATTATATTCTAACACTGGAAGGGACTCTACTGCTTTCGTTGAACATATGGGGTTCGATTTCCGGGCAAAATCCCGCACTTTTTTCTCAATAAAACTCAGGTACTAAGGATATTAAAAAAATAAAATTCTTGTCTGCTGAACTCTGATTGTTCTTGCGCCGATGACTTCAGTAAACAATAAGCCTTACGTTTCTATTTGATTAGAAGTAGAGAAATCCCTTTCTTGCAATTATATTATTCAGACATTTTTTCTTTCTTTTCTACAATCAAAGTAAGAAAAGAGATCAAAGCTCTCAAGAATATAATGCTTACAAGCGGCTAGATAAGGTCATTGGAAAGAGTTTTGAGATAAAAACAAGAGAGAGATTTTGAACAGTTACGGCCATTACATTCAAATATTGATGAACTTTATGGGCAGTTTAGCTACTGACAAAATCACAGAAAAACCAACTGAATTGAAGACACACTAACGGGTTCACGGTATGCCAAATGACCCGATAGAAATGCATGAAAAAAGAAATAAAAACAAGGCAAGAATAGATGTGTCACTGAGTATGGCACAAGAGCTCCTGTATTTTAAAGTACCTGCTATTTCTTGGTGGTGACCCATTTAAGTATTGAGCAGGGTCATCGTAACTTAACTTTGGTGGGAACAGTTGCTTTTAGTGTGATCAAATCGTAAGCATCAGTTTTTTTTTCTTTTTAACATGAAAGTTTTAACACAATAAAAATGTGATGTGGGTTCAAGTCCAACTGAAACCATTGGTGAACGTCAAATCATTAAAGTTAAGTTCTGTACTGAGATGAGTAAATACTTAAAAACATCAAATACAGTAAGTGACCTTAAGCCTGTATGCCAAAATGATGAAGTGGTTGATTAGTTTTACGGCAAGTCAACTCTTGTTGGGTTATCTAATGCCGAAGTCAATCTTTTTTGGAAGCAATTTTATGGTTTCAAGGAACTAATGATAATCATTTGTAAATGATTATAGATTAAAGTATTCTTTATAAAAAAGATTTTCCTTCAGTTATATAGTTTCATGTATTTCTTTTTAAAAACGATAATTTGTACATCGTTGTATAGAGGGAGAGTCTCTGTACTTACGTGGTGGACTGTGATATCGTAGTAAGCGAGTTCGAAATCTAGTCACGCTATTACGTTCACTTTTGGACTCGTACTCCTGGGAAAAGTTATTAACCTCTTATCTTCCTAGCTATTGATTTAATAGTATCACAGCTGTTCAGCTACGAAGATAGCTTTGGCATTAAATTACCCACGAAGGTTGATATGCAATTAAACAAAGAACCCAAACTAAACCAAACAGTTGTTTAGTTTAAGTATTTCTATCCTATAGAAATAATTGTATTATTTAGTGTATTATTATCTAACTGATTATTATTCAACTTCTTTCAGTTTTTAACACCAACGTTAGCTGATGGTTTTTTCTCTCGAGTCTAAGTGACAGCAAATCTCCGGGACTCTTCTCAGTATTCTCGCCGATCTTTGTAATGCTTTAGTCTGGGTGGGCTCTACTTTCCTCTGATTTCTAAGTCTTCCAGTTCCTTTACCAATCCTTTGAGAATCCTTTTTTATTTTACTCCCTTAAGAATTTTCCACACTAGTGTTAGCTGATGGTCTTCCACTGGAGTCTGAGTGGCAGTAAATCTCCAGGGCTCTTTTTAGCAGTTACTGATTTTAACAGCGTTGTAGTTTGGATGGTCTCCACTCATGCTCTTATTTTCAATTCCTCCAGGCCCTTAACCAATCCTTTAGTGACTGTACCGAGTCCACCAATTACAATTGGTATTACCGTCGCTATCATGTCCATAGTTTTTCAGTTCCCTAGAAGGGTCCTAGTACTTATCTCTTTTCGTTTTCTTTCAATTTTACTGTAAGGTCTGCCGGGACGGCAAAGTCCACAATTCGGCAGGTTCGCTTTTTTTTTGACTATCACTCGGTCTGGTGGTCTAGCCGAGATTAGGTGATCAGCTTGTATCTCAAAATTCAGTGAAGTCGTTGCATCTTATTCTCCAGTATTATTACCATATTATTTAATATTGATAATTTGTTCACAGATATATTGTTAAAAGTATTCCTATTTAGTTCGGATAATTTCTCAACAGATCTATTTGACCCGTAAATGGGATACTAACAGGTACTATCACTCCGTATCAAAGTGGACCTAGGAGTAATGGCAATGCAGGAGTGACTCTACATTTCCCAAAAGCTCTAGAGCTGAAGCCTCGCCGCCAGGTGCAGTTTTGTGTAATATCCAGGGTACCCAAACTAATCAAAGCTGAATAAAAACAACTCTAAAATTTCATTAGTTTGTCGAAATTTATCTCCCTTCTTCTCCAATTATTCGGAAATAAAACGCACCTTCTGACACTGAAATATATATATATATATATATATATATATATATATATATATAAGGAACCGACTGAGATGTTAGATATCAAGATTAGGAACAAATTGACATAAGAAAGAAAAATTGTTGGCGAGGGTAAAAGAGAAACTGAGAAAAATCAGGTCGAAAATATTTGACTTCAAACTTTGTTTTTATTAGGCTCCGAACCAAAAGAATCGACTGCCATTTAATCTAATGATAAATGTCATCTTTCTGCTAAACAAGATACTTTTCCCTATAGGGATTCGTAACACACGTTCTGCTTTCGGGCAAACATACTTCCATCAAACATTATCACGTAACTCTAAGCACATGTTTCAATTAGAAAATATATCGTGACTTCTACTTATAATTGAATCCAATGTTAAGAAGCCCAAGGTTTTCTTTCTCGCAGGGTAGATATACTTTAAAAAGGAGATGAAAAACAAACAAAAAAAAAAAAACCAAAACAAAAACAAAAACATTCTGAAAAAAATTTCAAGTCTGGCTGGAAGTAAAAAAATCTTATGATTAAAGGGTATATATATATATATATATATATATTTCAATTATAAGATAAAAGGAAAATTCACTCACGACTTACATACAGTTTTATGCAGCTGATCGTCAGGTGAACTTGTATCCACACGTCTGAAGTCTGTTGAATTAAACTGAATTTCACTAAGTAAATATTTGTTCTCAATATCTCATGTAATACTGAGTCACATAGCTTGCATGAAGGTCGGATACGTGAAACACAGAGTCGTGAATGAATTAGCTTTGGTTTATTTTATAGCTAAAATATCGGGATATTGCTTTGTATTTGTGTGCATAAAACACTATATTTTGTTTAAACCGTTTTTTTTTACCGAAAAGAAATAATGTATCACAATGCCTCGGGAGACCGGGGTTTGATCCCAGGTCGAGTCATACTAAAGACTCAAAAAAATGGTACATTGGTGCCTTCTTGCTTAATACTCAGCATTATAAGGTAAGGATTAAGAGTATTGCGGAGCAATCCAGAGAAAAGAGTAGCGCTCTCCTGTATGCCTCGGTGCAGTAGCTATTGAAAAGGGAGCGTTCCTGTCGCCCTAGACTACGGTCGCCAACTTTATATAAATTTTATCTGACGTTTTCTATTTTATAGAAGAGATGAAATTATTTGTAATGAAATGAAACTAGCAAGGTGAAATCCTAATTCCGTTTAGTTTCATACTGTTTAGCAGACCAGCATTTTAGCATCACTGATTTATCAAACGCTTTTCAGCATTTGAAGACTTGATTACTCAAACGCTTTATAGTAATTTACAAAGCTCTTTGCTTCGATATGGCACAAGGCCGAATGAATGGGGCGCCCAATGAGACTCGAACTCACTCGTGTAGGTTTGCTAGTCTAGCTTGCTTACACCACCAAAGGTGCCCAACTCAAACACTTTATAAGCAATTGTTTATTTTCATCTGTTTATATATAGATAAGTACCCACCGAATAGTTCAATTTTAAATAAAAGTTATTGTTTTAAACCAAAGACATCAGGTTTTTATTATTTATAGTGGAAAATTATACAATCAGAACGGATATTAAATTAAATATTATTTATCATTCTATAGCACTGAGATTTCAAAAACTAGAAAAAATAATCCTGTCGGTTTTAACCGATACTTATTATATAGAATTTTGCCTAAGGTTGTACTTATTTTTTGGATTGTTCCATTCACAGATTTTGTTTTGTTACTATACAATTAAGATGAAATCATATTTTGTGCTCATAAGACGTGGTATTTTTAAACGAACTTAAGGTTAGTTTTAAGGTCTTAGTTTCTTTAAAGTTTCTCATTGACTCTCCATTTTTTTCATGCAAGTTCTTCAGAACTAATCCCAGCTTCCTCTATTGGAGTTCCTTTAATCTAACTCAGTGACTGAATATGGAACAACTCTCTCTTGCAGGGCCACCTGATTACATATAACCAGCCTTTTTCTGTCTAGCTGGCAGCCATGTAGCCGTTTGATGCCATACCATTGAGTTGACGTGGTTCCATGCACCCTAAGTATATCTATATTCAAAATACTGAAGCGTTAAATTCCTTTTAAATATGCTTACATAGTTTCACGGATCAGCAGATGACCTTGGCATGTATCACTGCCGTTTCAATAAACCGTGTTTAAAAAATAACTGATTTTCCAACGGATGATATATTAATAAGAATGTAATACCATCGTCACAATACACTTTTTGAAAATTTACCGAAAAAAGTCATTCCTTTGTAAAAAAATTGACATCTGGGATTTTCTTTAAATCGAACTGGAGTTGCGATTTTATTAATCCAAATCTGCGATTCTTTTTGAAACACCGACTTGAGAGAGTAAATTTTTTTTCTGCTTTTGAATAGGACGTTTCCTCTCTTCTGTGTTTGCTCATCATCTTCGCCCAGTCGGCTGGGGCTGTAGAATACATCGACTGCACCTCTGTAGAAGGGTAAGCCTCTCCTCCCTGCCCCAATAAGTGTCCTAGATATGACACTAAACGATCTGACGGAGAGGCCCAAGTGATGGTGTAGCTTTGGAGAATGCGGAGCCCCACTTCATTGCCATTGCTCCCAGGTCTACTCTGGTCCGGAATGGTAGCACCTGATAAGGCCCTATCTATGGTTTAAATAGAACTAACTGCATACTTTTGCTAAACTGAATTGTTTGAATTAGAACTGTTTGACTAAACTGAATTGCTTGAAATATATGTTTTTGATAGATAAACTTTGTACTTACATTTAGACTGCGTGCTTATGCTAAATTGAATTATTTGAAATGGAACTGTTTTTGACTTTGAAACTCTACTTACACTAAACTCAATTGTTTAATATAGAACTGCTTTGACAGTTAACTGTGTGTAAATAAAATCTGTACTTATACTAAACTGAATTAGCTGAATTAGAACTGTTTAACTAAACTGAATAGCTTGAAACAGAAACGTTTTTGACAATTAAACTGTGTACTCATGCTAAACTGAACTGTTTGAAATAGAACTGACTATTTGCATAAAAATGGATTTGACGTTAAATAACCAACAAAGGTTGATATATCATAAAACCCAAATAACCAATCCTCATCATCTTCATATAGCAAACAAAAGCAAAGGACTCAAACGTTTCACCTTGGGTTTTATACCTTACTTGTGAACTTTAATTGGTATGTCCCATTCCTCACAAATACGTTGGACACTACTATGAGAGGGGTAATTTTGCTGACTAAGTAGTCACCACTAGCAGTAGGTCCCTTCTTTATGCTGCTGGCGAGTATTACATTTTGTTAATGTTATAAAGATTTCCATTTCATTTCAAACCCACGTTTCGGTTATTTCTTATTCAGTAACCTTTTGTTAAGTTACAACACTTGGGTATCTAGATAATGAGATATTTTCTTTTATTTTTCAAGGTAGCAACTATAGTTGAAAATGTTTAACTTTGAAATTTGTGAAAACATTTAGTTTATATTGTTTCTCAGAATTCCAGTTTTGCTGAGTAATCTTGGATTATTAAAAGTTTGTTTTTCAAGTATGTCACGAAAATGGAACATAAGAGCAGTTAATGTGTCAACGTATAGGGCAATGTGACAGAAACAATTGATAAGTTAATTCAGGCTTACAAAGAGCACGTTCTATCCCGAATATAGGTTTTTTGGTGGTACAAGGCATCGTTGGAGTACAAGTAATAGATGGACTTCGTTTCAGTTATGGGACGCTTCACGAAAACGTAAGAAAATATAACAAAGGTAAGAACCTTTGACAGAGTTGTTACTGATAGATTAGCTGATTGCCAATTTCTTTCATTCTAGATACATTCTCTGTGAACGATGTTTTAGTCCATAGTACCACAGACTTTTATTCCCCTAATTTGGTTCCTTGTAACAGTTACTTGTCCCCAAGAATGAAAATTCAGCTCTATCACCACTTGGACTGTTAAAAACTTAGTAATGACAAACAAACAGAAGGCAGTATCAGTTGAAAACTGTGTTTAAGAAAGGAAAGAACGCCTTGATCGTTTTGAGACTTTGTAAAGGAACGCCACCTTCAAAGAGGAAAAGAGGATTTGTTATAAAGTTTTCTCTAAATTTTATACACTCATTATTTTATAAGCCGAACTGTTATATTCTTGGATAATACTTCATTTTTTTGTATAAAAGATTTTTGTTGGTGGGATGGTATTAAGACATACCAACCCTTAGCTAATTTCATTCAGAAGACAGTCAACAATTATGGTCTCCAATGAATAAATGAAACAAAATCTTCACAAACACTTTAAACTAGTAAACGATTCATTATATCAAGCAGATCTATTTGATCTGTAGATGTGACCTTAACAGGAACTAACTTTCCTGGTCAGAGTGGATTAGGAAAAAATCGCAACGAAGGGATGATTTTTCACTTTTTAATGTAAATGCAGCTTAGTGTCATTTTCAAGACACTCACTTTTGTGTGTATGTATGTGTGTGTGTGTGGTTTTATACCTTTGCAGGGGATGCAGTCGATTTACTCAAAATCCTCATGACATGAGAAAGTTATTAGTTAAAAAAACCATCTTAAATAAGTAGATATTTGACGGAATAGTTTTCTAATCTTTAAAGAAATTAAATTCAATCAAAGCTTCTTTCTTTTGAACTAAACTTTCAACACGTTAAACTGCTCTTAAAAATCGTAACTGATGGCATTTATTTATTCTGTGATTTACTACACACCACATTTTGTATGTTGAAAATTAAATTTTGTAGATAAATCAGTTTACTTTATTTTGATATCCTTTTCCTTATTCTGTTTTTTTTTCATAAAGCGTGTTTTTAAGGATTTAAAAAAGTTTTTGAGTTCGTTTTAATACCAGTTTCATTATTCTACCTGGTATAAAACTTTTATAGTACTAGAAACCTTGTTCATTAATCAAACTTCTTAATCTTCCCTTTACAGTAGCCATATCAACTGACATTAATGAGTCACAGATACAAGGAAGTAAGAATTAATAAAAGGTTTTATTAGATATATCAAAAGTAGAAAATAAATGGTTTCTTAAAACGAAAGTTGAATTCATAAGATTGTGTAAGCGCAAAAGAGGGAATTTCTAAATCAAAAGAAAATGAACTAAAGCAAAGGTTTGGTTTTTCGCTTTAATTGTTTAACTGCATATCAACTCATTATGGGTTATTTAATACCAAAATTTGATTTATTTGTAAATGTTTCATTATAATCAAAAACATTTATATTATAAACAATCCATTGCTATTATTTGCTCTTTTGACAATAAAACCTGGACGTGGCTAAGAAAAGGAAACTTTAAGAAAGAAACAGAATATCTCCTAATAGCAGCAGAAAATAACGTCATCAGAACCAATCATATCAAAGCGAGAATAGATAAGACGCAACGAAATAGCAAATGTAGATTATGTGGTGATAGAGATGAAACAATCAATCACATAATAAGCGAATGTAGCCAATTAGCACAGAAGGAGTATAAGACTAGACACAACTGAGTGGGCCAGGTGATCCACAAGGAGATGTGCAAGAAATTTAAATTTGACCATACGAACAAATGGTATATGCACAACCAACAGCTGTCCTAGAAAATGACACACATAAACTCCTATGGGACTTAGACATACTGACGGGTCACCTAATCTCGGCCAGAAGACCAGACCTTATAATAATCAACAAGAAAAAAAAACTTGCAAAATTATGGACTTTGCTGTCCCGGCTGACCACAGAGTATAAACTGAAAAATTGTGAAAAGAAGGATAAGTACCTCGACCTTGCTAGGAAAATGAAAAAACTATGAAACATGAAGGTGACAATTATACCAAGCGTGATTGGTGCTTTCAGAACAGTAGCTAAAGGATTATTAAAGGGAGGGGAGGACTTAGAAGTTGGAGGACGAGTGGAGACCATCTAAACTACAGCATTATTGAGAACGATCAAAAAATCGAGAAAGTCCTGGAGACTTGAGGAGACTTACTGTTTCTCATACTCCAGTGAAAAACCACCTGCTAAAACTGACGTGAAAAACCCTAATGAGTAAATAATAGTAATAATAATAATTTTTGCTCAGTTATAGTTTCCAGTATTCCAGTCTATTAAAATGTTTGAACACAGTTATATGGTATCAATTATTCCTATCAAATTCTAATATTTCTACTGAGTTATAAAGTTTCAAATAACTATTCCTATTCAACAATAATCATATGATCTCAAATATATTTCTATCAGACATAAATAATTTGCCAGCAATTATATGGTTTCATGTAACTAATAATATTATACATTGCTATAATCAGTTATTGCTTCGAGTAACTATTTTTAATACAAATGATTTGCACATGATTATAGATTATCAATCATTTTTAAGTAAGACTAAATATTTATACACAAGTGTATGATTTCAAATAAATATTCTAATTTAATATGAATTATTTGTTTGCACACAGTTATATGGTTTCTAGTTTTCCTAACATCAATAATTATATACAATGATAAGGATTTATTTGGACACGGGTATATGGTTTCAAATATTCTTTACATTAATAATTATACACGCAGTTATATGGTTTCAAGTGTTTTTAACATGACGAAATATATATATTGATGATGAATTGTTTGGGCACAGTTATATGGTTTCAAGTATTCCAAACGTCAGTGATTATATAAATAATAATCATTTGTTCGCATTTAATTATATGTTTTTACGTATTCCAATTCAATAATAATTTCTAAATAATTTCTATTATTGACCAACAATTGGTAATACTTCTCTGGGTCAGAGTAGACCTCGGTGTAATAGCCATGAAGAGGTACTCCACACTCATCAGACCTCTAGAGCTGGTGGCTAATCCTCAAATGCAGTTTAGTGTAATACTCAGGACACCCATTGAAGGGTCGTACCCCTCTGTAGAGGATGCAGTTAGCGTATTCTAAACCCCACAGAGTAGACGTTAAGTAAGGCAAACATTATAAGATATAAGAAGGAATTACAAATATATTTTGTTAGTTTAAGTTATGATAAAAAACCTGTCAATTCATAACTAAAAATTTGACATTAATAGCAAAAGAAGAAATCCGTTTATTGCAGAAAAATGTATTTCATACAAAGACAAGAAAAGCCTTTGTTTTCTGTTTTACTGAGGTGCGAAATTCAACGTTAACACTTAGACTACAAAAAATACTCTTACATCAAAGAAGTCCTTCGGGAAAAAGAGAGTAATGTTTCATTGTCAGAGGTGCGATTATGGTTGGCTGATCGTCTGATGGTTGTGGTGGGTAAAAGGAATCAACAATTACAATCCGTTGTTAAATAGGACCCTTGTTGGTTATTTTCTTAGAATTCTTTGGAAAAGGGAATTGCAAATGTTATGAATCACTTGAGATGAGGGTATAATATTTTATATTTGGTAGACATAACCAGATTTTGGGCGACCATTTCTTCGTCATGTCCCATTGATTCTACAGCCTTCCTGGACTGTCACTCTTCCCATTAGATATATCACTGTCTCCAAGTTAAACTAATTATGTCTGAGACCTTTTTTCCAAATAAAATCTGCCACTCAGCTTATAACAACACATAATTATCACTCCATATCTATGTATCATAGTTCTGTTTCGCCGTACAATATCTCTCCTGCTTCACTAAAAAAAGGAATTGGTAAGATTCATCCTTGATACCGGAACTGAAGCTATTTTTGCCACTAGTTTTCCATACATGTGGGAGTCCCGTGATGTATGAGCTAAAGTGCTTGACTGTGACTTCGAAGTAAGCGAGTTCGAACTCTAGTCGCGCTATTACGTTCTCTAATACCCTCGGGAATGGTATGAACCCCCTTTATCCCTCCAGCTCTGAGCAAAAAAGTATCACAGCTATTCTTCTACAATGATGTCTTTAGGATTAAATAACACACGAAGGGTGATATGCTATCAAACGGAGAAATCAAACCAGATCATCAGTACATTGTAAAAGGTGTGTGAGGGAAAGAGGGACTGATAAATTCTTATTTCAAAAACACTCAGCCGATTAATGATATATATGTGCAAAACATTTTACTTTCCTGTATTTATGTGCTGGTCTAAGACTTGGTGTAATGGTTAAAGCGATGGACTGCGGAATCGTAGTGAGCGAGTTCGAATTCCAGTCGCGTTATTACGTCCACATTCGGGCAAATACCCTTGGAAAAGGTATGAACCCCCTTATCCTACCAGCTATGGGTTAAATAGTACCACTACTGTTCTTCTAAGAGAATGTCATTGGAATTAAATAACCTACAAAGGTCGATATGCCATTGAACAAAGAAACCAAACCTAAGACTTGTTTGATAGAATTGAAAACCTTATATATCAATTAAACTTAACTATATAAAGAGAAAAATTCCTTTTTGTTAGTCGTTATTAAATTTGCGTCCGATAATGAAAGTCAAATTTTGTAGATATTTTGAATTAAAATCAATTTTTCGTTATTTTATATGAAAAAAACCCTTTCTACCCTCCTTTTATGACTAGTTGCTATGGATACACGATTGATTTGGGAACAGTGGTTAAGTTGGGGTCATGGTGGGTCGAGACTACTTGACGCGATTGTTGGGTTTACCCAGCGATCGCGTCAAGTAAGTCCAACAATCGCGTCTCACGGGAAAGATTGACACACATCCTCGAGCCTCAGGGGGCCGTCCTCCCAGGCTCTAACCCGCCTTGGAGGGGCCAGGTTTATCACCTGGTGCCTGAGGCGACAATTGGTGGAATGCCGACGGGGCCCGAGGCACTTTTGTGCTCGCTAGGCGTGTATGGGCCATGGCTTTACGCCTGGACCCACCTAAAATTCGGTCTTGTGCTATACTTGCTCGTTTGGTAGGGCGAGTGACAAATATTTACATGAAAAAGCCGAGTTGAAAACTTCCTGTAGAGGCAGGATTACTTATTTTAGTTTGCTAATATTCATATTTTTTGCTCAGCGTTTCATTAAGAGTTTGCTAATAAATAATACTGAATAATATCCGTTTTGATAGTATAATACTGAACTAGAAATAAATCCTGACATCTTTGATTAGTTAAGTTTTATGGCATATCAACCTCTGTAGGTTATTTAACGCCGAATCCATTTTTATACAAAAACAATTTTATTTCAAACAATTCAGTTTAGCATGAGTACACAGTTGAATTGTCAAAACATTTCTATTTCAAGCTATTCAGTTTAGTCAAACAGTTCTTATTCAAACAATTCAGTTTAGTATAACTATAGTTTTTGTCCACACAAAGTTAAATATCAAAACAGTGATATTTCAAACAATGAAGTTAAGCGTAAGTGTCGTTTCGATGTCAAAAACAGTTCTATTAAAAAAAAAGTATGTTTTGCATAAGTACGCAGTTTAGTTCTATTTGACCTATAGATAGGACCCTATCAGGTGCTATCACTCCGGGCCAGAGTGAACCTGGGAGCAATGGCAATGAAAGGGTGCTCTGCATTCCCCAAAGCTTCATTATTACTGAAGCCTCACCATCAGATTGTTTAGTGTCATATCTTGGACACTCGTTGTAGAGGGGCGTTACCTCTCTGCTGAGGTGCATTCTATAGTCCCAGCAGACTGGGCAGTGGCGTCTTTGATTTAGAAGAAAGCTATTTTCATTACAAAAATGTCAGAGGTATATTTTTATAGGTGTTACTAAATATCTATCCATCTATCTGTGTGTGTGTGTGTGTGTGTGTGTGTGTGTATAAATAAATCAGACAAATATCAAATTATGAACATGTTACGCAAACCTAAAGTTACGAGAGAGAGAGAGAGAGATTGGTTGGTTAGTTGGGTTTTATGGTATATCAACCTTTGTAGGTTATTTAACGCCAAATCCATTTTTATGTAAATAATCAGTTCTATTTGAAACAATTCAGTTTAACACAAGTACACAGTTTAATTGTCAAAAATATTTCTATTTCAAACTATTCAGTATATTCAAGCAGTTATATATAACAATTCAGTTTAGTGTAAGTACAGTTTCAATGTCAAAAATAGTTCCATTTCAAACAATTCAGTTTAGCATAAGCACGCAGTTTAAATATAAGTACAGGTGTATTGTGAAAAGCATTTCTACTTCTGGCAATTCAGTTTAGTCAAGCAGTTCTAATTCAGCTAATTCAGTTTAGTAAAAGTACAAATTTTGTTTACACACAGTTTTATGTTAAACAATTCAGTTTAGAGTAAATACAGTTTCAATGTCAAAAAACATTTCTGTTTCCAATAATTCAGCTTAGCTTAAGCACGCAGTTTAAATGTAAATACGGTTTAATTGTCAAAAACATTTCTATTTCAAGCTACTTTGTTTAGTCAAACAATTCAGTTTAGCATAAGTATGCCGTTAGTTCTATTTAACCCATAGATCGGGCCCTATTAGGTACTACCACGCCGGGACAGAGTGGACCTGGGAGCGATGGCAATGAAGAGGTACTCCGCATTCCCCAAACCTCACCATCAGATCGTTTAGTGTCATATGCAGGACACTCGTTGGTGGGTGGGTATTACCCTTCTGCAGAGAAGCAGTCGGTGTATTCTACAGCCCCAGCCGACTGGGGAGAGAGAGAGAGAGAGAGAGAGAGAGAGATGAACAAAATAATTAGACAAATTGAAATATTTCTTTGTAGTTTAAATTTTTTTAAAAATAGTTCTTAACTTGTTTCAAACTTTTGTCATCGTCGGGGTAAAGGTTTATATATATATATATATATATGTATATATATACTTGCACACACATGTGTGTGTGTACAGTCTAGTGTTTCGTGGATGAATGTTTGATAAAACGATAGAAAATATATGAAAAAATTGCGTGAGGATTTAGAACAGACTGGTGCTCTGTGTTCTCTTTAAAATAGATTCTAAATTAACTCTAAATAAAGAAGAATTGAGTTAAGGAAAGAAAAAAAGTGATTTGAATAAATAGCAAAAGAAAAAAAAAGATAATGAGGCTTTGTCTGAATTGGCATTCTTATATACCAAATACAATTAAAAGTTGTTATTTTAAAAAGAGAGATGCGCGCGTGCCACGTCCCACGCGGCTATCACTTCATAGACTTGTTAATTAACTAAAAAAAAAAAAAAAAAAAAAAAAAATATGTAAACTTTTGCAAGGGACAGAGGCACGACTATTGCCCAAATTTGAGCTGCCTTCAGTTCATAAACAGATAAATAAGAGTTGGCAAATAAGCAAAGCGGAATGAAGAAAGATAAAACAAAATGAAACAAAAACAGGAAGATTTACAATGAAAATTAACAAGCTTGAATAAAGTGTGATAAATTCTCTCTGAAAAACAATTGAAGGTAAATGACAGGAAAAACAATGATTATTTATGTCCTTGCTGTTGGTGTCTTGTTGAAATCTTGGCAAGTTTAATTCTGATAAGCCTGGTTTTACTGGGAATCATCCCAAACATCTTAGAGGCGAGATTGGAACATCAAAGTAGGATTAAGTCGGCCCAAATAACGTCAGTTCTGAGTATGACGAGAATATGAAGTAAAGTATTAAATATTTGAGAAGTCTTGCTTTCACTTGATCCCCAGGAATATAAAACAGCTGGTGTGAACAGTAAGCGATATACAAAACAGCGTATTTCATAGGAAAATTTTGTAACTTTTTTTTTATCATAATGGCCCAGTCATGTTACAGTGGATAGATGAATTAAAAAAAAGGTAAAAGGCGATGAGTGAAAAGGTTTTATATATTTGGTAAAAGGTACCAGGTAAAAAGTAAATGACAATAGTTAAGGGTTAGAATAAGTAATATTCATTACCTAATATAGGATGCGAAAAAGTTATGTAACATTTAATATTTATTTGGTAGAAAGTAAGAATGCAAGATATAAAATCTAAGTGTTCTAAAGTAAACGATGAATCTGAGAATTAATTTTTTTTTTTAAATTATTTATTGCGGACATTTTGTCCTCATCTTGGTAGTTTTTGCGTTTCTTCTTCACTACGTTTCGGCCAAATTTCACCTCTGGCCTTCTTCAAGTGATTAACCGCGACCTCGGATAGGAATGCTGAGTCTTGTGACCGTATCCCCAGTAATTACTGCCTTCCATAGTTGTTGTCTATCGTACCACGTTTTTGACCAAGTAAACCTCTGGCCGGCATAGGTAGGAATTGAAACTGCTATCTTCTAACAATGATCACCTGGAACCGGGGCCCGTGGCGCAGCGGATGGTGGCTGGTTTGGTTTGGTTGGTTTGGTTTTATGGCATATCAATCTTTGTTGGTTATTTAACGCCAAATCCATTTTTATGTAAATAATCAGTTCTATTGAAAACAGTTCAGTTTAGCATAAGTACACAGTTTAATTGTTGAAAACATTTCCATTTCAAAGTATTTAAGCAGTTATATGTAATAATTCAGTTAAGTGTAAATACAGTTTTAATGTCGAAAAACAGTTCAATTTGAAATAATTCAGTTAAGCATAGGCACGCAGTTTAAGTGTAAGTACGGTTTAATCGTCAAAAACGTTTCTATTTCAAGCTATTCAGTTTACTCAATTCATTTTAGCATAAGTATGCTGTTAGTTCTATTTAACCCATAGATAGGGCCCTATCAGGTGCTACCACTCCAGGCCAGAGTGGACCTGGGAGCGATGGCAATGACGGGGTACTGTACATTCCCCAAAGCTCCAGCACTGCTGGAACCTCACCATCAGATTGTTTAGTGTCATATCCAGGACACTCATTAGGGGGGGTCTTACCCCTCTGCAGAGGTGCAGTCAGTGTATTCTACAGCCCCAGCTGACTGGGCAATACACAGATTTAAATGTCAGACAGTTTTATTTCAGATAATTCAGTTCAGCATAAGTACAGTTTAGACGTCAAAAACAGTTCTATTTCGAGCAATTCAGTTCAGCACTAGTACGCAGTTCCAATGTCAAAACAGTTCTATTTTAAACAATTCAGTTTAGCATAAATACGCAGTTTAAATGCAACAATCAGTATAGTGAAAGAAGCACGGTTTTGTTCTATTTAACCCATAGATAGGACCCTTATCAGGTGCTACCACTCCGGGTCAGAGTGGACCTGGGAGCGATGGCAATGAAGGGGTACTCCGCATTCCCCAAAGCTCGAGTATTGCTGGAACCTCACCATCAGATTGTTTAGTGTCATATCCAGGACACTCGTTGGGGGGGTCTTACCCCTCTGCAGAGAAGCAGTCGGTGTATTCTACAGCCCCAGCCGACTGGGCAAGCGGATAGTGGCGTTGAGTCTCTACGGTTCCAGGTGAGCATTGTCAGAAGATAGAGGTTTCAAATCCCACCCAAGCCAGCCAGAGGTTTACTTGGTCAAAAAAAGTGGTGCAATAGACAACAACTATGGAAGGCAGTATTTACTGAGGATACGGCTACAAGACTCATCATTCCTATCCGAGGTCGCGGTTAATCACCTGAAGAAGGCCAGAGGTGAAATTTGACCGAAGCGTAGTGAAGAAGAAACAACACAAAAACTACCAAGATGTGGACAAAAAGTCCGCAATAAATAATTAAAAAAAATTAATTCTCAGATTAAGAAGCCTCATTTCAAAATGATTCCAATTAAAGACAAACGATGGATATTCAGGGGTAAAATTTGACCGACGAAAACCAAACGAACAAGCCTTGGTAAGTCAAGAAACTTGCCTGATAAAACCAAACGAGCAAGCCTTGGTAAGTCAATATAGTTGCCAAATCAAGCCAAACGAACAAGCGTTGGTAAGTTAAGATAGTAGCCAAAAAACCAAACGGACAAGCCTTAGTTAAACCTTTGTTTTAGATGGACTAAATATAGAAAAAAAATTACTTTTTGAGACTAAAGATAATACCGGACATATCTTTCCACATTTTGTGTGGAGACAATGCCTAAGATTATATGATGACATTTCAAATACTGTGTAGTGAGTTTAGGAGCACAACGAGCCATTGACAAAGTGGTCAAGCTGTTTGCAAGGCCGAAAGCAAAATTCGCGCTGTGCATGTTGAATTCGCCAGCAGTAATAAGTATTTGGCAACGGTAGTTGAGGGGGACCGGAAGGCTCCCTTTTCTATAGGTACTACACCGAGGTATAGGGAAAGGCGCTACTCATTTCCCTGGATTGCTCCACTTTACCCTTGATCCATACCTTATAATGCTGAGTGTTAAGCAAGGGTGCATTGGACCCTAGGAGACCGGGGTTCAATCCCAGGGCGAATCACACCAAAGACTTAAAAAAATGGCCAAATGTATTATTTTTTGAGTCTTTGGCATGACTCGACCTGAGATTGAACCCCGATCTCCCGGGCCTTTGGTGAATTTGTGTATATATCATCAAGTCATGCTTATAGAACTGAGTCTCCAGACTTGGAGAGAGAAAGTCAAGGAGCAATGCTGGCTGGTCTTTTAGACGGCATTCAGTGTCTGCACAGAATTGATGTATGTAAGTCTTTACATGCATATGTAGGAGTAGGTTGCCTATGCATTCCCTCTTTATTTCTTCAGTAGTGTCTGCCACGTCTTGTTGGTCTTTCATGTTTTGTGAGATGAGAGGTAGTTGGCTGTAAAACTGCTGTTTTGTGGATTGCTGTTTCCAGGATCTCTTCGGAGAAGCACGTAGCAGTCTTGTTTAGTTTCCATCTAGGTTTTTCTGTATGCATTTCATTAGTGCTCAGGTAGTGCATGCATACAGTTGTACTGACACGGCCACAGCTTAGAAGAAATCCCATTTTATTTTATCTGAGAGATCAGGTTTCCATATGATCGACAACCCATCTTCTGGACGAGATTTGGTAATCCAATGCGTCTCATTTTCTGGTACAGATTCTGGTTTATGGATTCACCATCTGTTAGCATAGCCCAACTTTAGTCTCTTGCACAATTGCTTATGGATCACTTTTCCTTCCCTATCATGTCTACTCTTGTATTCCTTTTGCGTTAGTTTGCTTATCATGTGATTAAATGTTTTATCTCTATTACCACTTAACCTTCCCATTCTTCTACGTATTATCAATTATATAAATATACACACTTTGGGAAATTTCGAGTGCTGTGTGGGGAAACATAAAAATTGTGATGTCAATTGGGATTGATAGATAAACAAACAAAAGTATAGAATCTAATGCGGATCGAACTCACAGCAGTAAAAATTCTATTAGTCCTGGGTATGATGCCCGTGGCTGATATTGACACTTGTTACGCTTATATCAGTCTAGAACTAGAACAAGTGTTGTATAGCAAAGAAGAACACACTGCTGATTTATAAAAATATAATCTGCTTCTTTTCATTTCCTGAGAGGGAGAGAGAGAGGGGAGAGTGAAAGGGGAGAGAGAGAGAGAGAGAGTCGAAGACGACGGAGCTTACATACCTCGAGGAGAGATGTGAATCTTCTGTGAAACCGGTTCTCTTCTCTGCATTCGCAAGACTTGTACAGGGCCACCTCAAGACATCGAATCATCTTAGTTTCTCCTTCTCTACTTTCGCGAGTCTCGTATATCTCAGGCTTTTCTCTGCCTCTCAACCCTGTGAAGTCTGGCAAGACGTCTTGTAGCTACTTTTCCCGGTCTTCTTTCTGGTCTCTGCTGGTTATATAATATTCTGGACGCCCATGCAAATTCTCGTGGCCACACCTCCAGTCAGTCACCTACACATTGCACGTGGACATAACTCCTTTTAGCATGTCACCAACACAATTTACACAGCACTTCCGCTGAAGAACAACCTGCGTCCTATTTGTATGCCACCCTCACAACTCATGTGGCATTTCCACTGGGACATCTGCGTCCTGTTTACTGGAGGCAACAGGTGCGTTTCTTGTTATGCCACCCACGCAATTTACGCAGCATCTCAGAGGGATCTCCAGGTCAACATCCAACACAAGGACATTAGTGTGAGGCGCCCGGTGTGGATAGAATCCACCATAATAGTTACTCCTTGATGTGATGCTCAGTGAAGATTAAACTTCGTACGATATCAATAGTTACCGAGACTCTTGTTCCACAAGGGACAAAAATAGCTTTTTATTTTACAGTTTAGTATCATATACAGGAATTTTCTGAAGTGGATACAGTCAGTGCATTCGAAGCTCTGCCTGCATGTCGTTTGACCGTTTTTTTTTTAATTACTTCTTTTATCAACTAGATAAATCATAAACGAGAAATAAACTAATCCCTGATTTCAATAAAAGTTTGTTCTCTAAAATCCAAAATCTATTTGATTTGATGCTGTTATATGCCCTACCTATGAACATTGAGTATATCCTATTTTTCATAAATACGTCGGACACTATTGTGAGGGGGTGAAAATATATTAACTAAGCAGTACACCACTAGCAGCGGTTACCTTCTTCACGCTGCTGGCAAGTATTGTATTTTGATGTTATAAAGATTTCCATTTCATTTCCAACCTCCGTTTTGGTTATTTCTCATTCAGTAACATTTTGTTAAGTTACAACGGACTAGTAAAATGTATCGCAGTTATTGTTATCAAGAACAGATAAAGAATGTATTCGTGAATTTCAGTAATGAATTCGCTGTTGAATCTATAAAGATTGTTGATATATTGAAAGTTTACCCCGTGACAAGTAAATATGCTATAAATCACATAACATGGCTTTCCTTCGCATTTTGACTCCAAAATCATCTTTTATAGACAAGTTATTTAAAGTCTAAACTAGACATGTTCATGGGCCGGCTCTTCAGCATATCTCTGACATTTAGATGGTGACTTTAGTTTTATCGACAATTATACTGAGAGAGGAAAAAAAAAAAAAAAGAAAGATCAGAGAGAGAGAGAGAGAGAGAGAGAGAGAGAGAGAGAGAGAGAGAGAGAGAGAGAGAGGTCGTTTATCTGATTAGTTTGGTTGTGTTTTATGGTGTATCAACCTTTTTGCATTATTTAATGCCAAATCCTGTTCATACACACATAATTTGTCGGCGAATAGTTTATAGGTTACATTATTTTTAAACGAGCCAGAACTTATTTGTTCGCATACAGTTAAAAGTTTTCAAATATTGCTATTTCAGCGCAATTGAACTTCAACAACAGCATTCTAGTACCTTTTCGATAAAAAGAGTTGGGTGGGGGTTTGTCACAAGCGCAATTTAAAGAATACCTTCTGGGCAATAACATAGGTACTAGGGCTTGAGATTGGCAGCCTATTGATTGGGCCTGGCCTCTTCGACCTACCGACCAACCTAGTAAGAAGCAAAACAGACATCGTTGACTGTTCAGTCATCAAGCATTACGGGTCCCCCCGCAATAGGTGGGCTCGTTGGAGGCAGGGAATTATTCCTCTGCAGAGGTGCAACCGGCGTATTCTACAGCTCCATTCTAAAAGGTGGTTACCAAGCTAAAATCCTTGAAAAAAGTCCCAAATAAATCTGATTATTTTAAAAGGCACATTTTATTATAAAGACATTCCTCATTACACAAGGTGCATCGTGAGATGTAATGGCTAGAAAGTTAGGCAGGCAGACAGGCTAGTGAGTTCAGAACTGGTGCCCTCACTATCTGACGAACTTTAGTGTCATAACTGGATATCCTTTTTGTTGGCGATACAGTCAGCATAGTCTAAGTACCACGGACGAGGTGCTCTGGATTTTTAGGAATTTATAGAGAGCATGAATTAACTTTCTTAAAGTAGGATGTACACACAAATCTCTACTTGCAACTTTCTACTCGTTGTTTCAGCGGAGCAGAACGTTCGAACTTCCCTACAGACAATTCAGAAATATTAACTTCCACTTGGCTGGAAAAAAAGAAGATATAATTTGATAATGACTCATCCATTTGAACAGCTAAAATAATTATCCTTAAACTATTCTATTTTCCAATTGGCTTATTTGATAACCCTTCTAAGAGCACATTAAGATATTAAGCATTGTGACCAAGTAACACAAACGAAATGGCTAATAACATTTTACTTTTTAGAGACGGTTCGATCGAAAGCATCATTACCGATATTTACCATTTTCTTTTATTGCAGGTTTAGACTTAAGTTACAAAAAGGGGTCTTTATCATCTACACCTGGAAGGTTATCTTGCATAGCTAATGTAGCCGATTATTGACAGGCACAGACAATCGATTTTGAAGCAATACTTGGTGTGATTACGTTTAGCTGAGAAAACAGCCGTGACTCTTTTTTGAATGGATAATTCCCATAACTTCAGGATGCCATGACATCCTCTCTCTAAGTCTGTATCAGATTGCATTAGGTAATATAATACCAACAGTAAGGAATTATCTCTGACCTGACCCATTAACGAAAGATACCTGGATTCTTATGAAGCCTAGTACGATGCATAGCTAATGGAAGAAGTTGATTCATGCATTTCCCTTAGGTATTATTGTGAATTGAACGCAAACCTTCGCCCTCAGAGTTTGATTCCTTGCCATTAACTACTGGCCCACCTGCACAATAAAACGTAATTTATTGAATAATAATAATGGATGACCAAAGACTACCATGATCTTAAAAGACCTCCCAAAATGGAACCGTCCATTACAACCACAGACCCATAACGTCCCTACCGATGATATGGAAAATGTTAACGGCACAAATTAGGGAAGAGATTTACGATTCAGTGTTCTCCGAGGAATAGAAAGGATGCCGCAAGTGGACCAGAGAAACATGAGATCTACTCTACATTGATTAACATATCCGCCAGGATAGCAAAACAAGACCAAAATTAAACAAACCCGAGCTATGGCGTGGATTTACTGCAAAAAGGTATATGATATGATCTCACACAGCTGAATAATAGAGTGTCTCAAATGTACAAGATATCCGGTGAAGTCGAAGTTTATCGAAAATACCATGAAAAACTGGAGAGTCGAACTGAGAGCAGAAGGAAAAAAGTGTAACAGAGGTAAAAATCCAGAAAGATCTTCTAGGTAGATGCACTATCACCATTATTATTTGCTATAGCGATGATGCCTCTCTTTTACATACTTAGAAAATGCACAGGCGGATATATACTCCACAAATCGCAAGAAAAAAAACCTAATGTACATGGACGACATTAAATTGTTTGCCAAAAATGAAAAAGAATTGGAAACCATAATATAGGCAGTGAGGATATTCAGTGAAGATGTAGAGATGGTATTTGGCATAGAAAAATGGGCCATACTAATAACGAAAAGCGGAAAACAACAAATAACCGAAGGAATAGAAATACCAAATCAAGACAAAATCAGAACGCTCAGAGAAAAAGAAAATTACAAATATTTGGGGATATGTAAGCGGACACCATCAAACATGCGGAGATGAAAGAAAAAATAAAGAAAGAATACCCCAAGAGAACGAGAAAAGTTCTCGAAACCAAACTACCTAACAGAAATCTTATCAAAGAGATAAATACCTGGGCTGTACACCTCGTAAGATATCCGGAACCATTCTTAAAATAGATGAGAAAACTTCAACAAGTGGACCAGAGAACGAGAAAACTATTGACTATGCATATAATGCCTTACATCACAGAGATGACTTAGACAGAAAAAGGAGGAAGAGGATGCGCCAGCACTGAATATAGCATCGATGCATTGATACAACGACTAGAAGACTACATAAAAAGTGCGGAGGAAGACCGATTACTGCGACAAGAAACAAGTAGACAAAACAAGCATCAACAGACAAAAAATAACCAGGCAAAAAATGGGAAGAAAACCAACTCTATAGACATTTAAAGCGATAAAGAAGCGAAATCTCACACGAGAAAATTTGGACATGGCTAAGAAAGGGAAACCTTAAGAGATTAGTTGGTTGGGTTTTATGGCATATCAACCTTTGTATGTCATTTAACGCCAAATCCATTTTTATGCAAATAATCAGTTCATTTCTAAACAATTCAGTTTAGTATGTGTACACAGTTTAATTGTCAAAAATATTTCTATTTCAAGCTCTTCAGTTTAGCATAAGTATGCCGTTAGTTCTATTCAACCCATAGATAGGGCCCTATAAGATGCTACCACTCATAATGTCAAAAACAGTTCCATTTCAAACAATTCAGTTTAGTTTAAGTACAAAGTTTAGTTCTATTTGACCTATAGCGAGGACACTATCAGGTGCTACCACTCCAGGTCAGAGATGACCTGGGAGCGATGGCAATGAAGGAGTACTCCGCATTCCCCAAAGCTCCAGCATTGCTAGAACCTTACCATCGGATTGTTTAGTGTTATATCCAGGAACACTCGTTTGGTGGGCGTCTTATCCCTCTGCAGAGAAGCAGTCGGTGTATTCTATAGCCCCAGCTGACTGGGTCCAAACCTTAAGAGAGAAACTGAATCTCTTCTGATAGTAACACACAGAACAAAAAAAAAAACGCCATAAGGACCAATTATATGAAAGCAAGGATAAAATGAAAAAAAATAGTAAATATAGGTTATGTGGTGATAGAGACGAAACGATCAATCACATAAGCAAATGCAGCAAATTAGCGCAAAGAGTGTATAGGAATAGACACGACTGAGTGGGGAAGGTAATCCCGGGGGAGTTTAAATTTAACCTTACGAACAAATGGTATATGCACAACCCAGAATCCATCCTAGAGAGCGAAACGAGAGATAAGTACTTGGACCTTGTCAGAAACTAAGCAAGCTACGGAATATGATGGTGATACCAGATGTAGTTGGTAAGCTTGGAATAGTCCCTAAAATCTTGGAAAGGTGACTGGAAGAGTTAGAAATCGGAGGACGAATCTAGATCATCAAAACTACTGGATTGTTAAGATCGGTCTGAATATTGAGAAGAGTCCTGGAGACCTGAGGAGACTTACTGTCACTCAGACTCGAGTGCAAGACGGTCAGATAATGTTGATACAGATTGCACTACCAAGTAAATACTACTGAAATCCTCTCTTAGAACGTTGAATAAAAAGTGCTCTGATGCTGGTAAGCAGAGCAGCATAAAATCTGAAAAAATTATCTACTTCACATTTCCTTGATCAGATTTATTGGCAGTTTTATTTGCTTTTTTTAAAAAAAATTATTTTCTTATAAAACAAAGCCAAAATCATCAGATGGTATTATTTTGATTAAAAAATGGAGGAAAATATACATTACCCAAAACTCTCTAACGATAGTATTAAAAACACGCAAAAACTGCCTGTGGCAAATAAAGAAGAAATGTTTGGCTATATCTCAGAGTAATTGACCTTCAACTACCGTCTTCTAACACGTTTAAGATAGAATAGAGTCACATACTTGTTTGGGACTAGAGCAATTTCAAAAACATGGTCGGAACAATAAGACGGGCGCAAGGACTTGACCCGCCGGTTCGGGCTTCTCCGATATCTGTGTAGCCCAGAGAGGGCCTAAGTAGAGTGTTGCAAGTCACATGACCGCTTAAACTGCTTATACTGGCCGCTCTCCGCCAGATGCCGTCGTTGGGAGAGGGTTGGTTTTATCACTCTGAAGTGCTGTCGGTGTATTCTATAGCTTCAGTCGACAGGGCTATAGAATACTTTTAGTATATATATATACTTGTCAATGCAAACCGATGATTATAATCGCCTGGTAAAAAGCTTTAAAATGATCGTCAGATACATGTGTAGCTCGTCATTGTTTTTGGTTAATATATAAGCCTCAATCAACGGCCCCTTCCATCTCCATCCTTAAGGAAGAGGCAGTGACAGTCACAGCTGACGTTTACTGATAGGTAAATATTCCTATGTTTTATTTACACGTCTTTTTTCTTCAGTTAGAAGCTAATTGACTCAGCAAATACTTGTTTTCGTGTCTACACTTGCTTATAATCTTGGATTCCCATCTAAAAGGGCAGTATTGTTCGGAGAAAGTAACGATTAATTTCTTTACCAAATGCAATATACACTTTCCCTTTTTTTAAAATTTTTCATTTAACAGTTGGGGTTGGGGACAAGTAAATCTATCTTTTCAATCACATGTATATTTAGACAGCATTGTGCTGATGGTATATCATCTTTTATAGAAAGTTATATAACATCATTGTGGAAAGAAAAACTGACGTCAGTCTCTGGGAATAAATAGTTACGGTCAACACACACAAACGTAAGAGGGTGCAAACTATGGGTTAAATATAAATAATTATGTACTTATGCTAAACTGAATTATTTGAAATAGAATTGTTTTGACATTTAACATTTTGTAAGCAAAAACTATACTTATAATAAACTGAATTGTTTGAAATTTAATTCGGCGTTAAATGACTCGAAAAAAGTTGATTCGCCTTAACACCAACCAACCAACCACCTCATCCAAATAAGACGACATGAAAGAAGACACCGAAAAGAAAACATCACGTCCACTTTTTGCTTTGACATGATGTTTACGTTTTTCTATTTATACCGAGGAAATTATTGCGTTATAGCAGGTGTCTTGCTATATTATTTCAAAATCTCGATTTCTGGGAAGAACACTTGATTCCAAGATCTTAGTAATTTTGTTTATGAAACAATTGGCTTGTTGTTTGAAAGACAACAAACACAAGGGGAGAGGGAACGAATAAAACTGAAATAAAGATTTTTCACCTCAGTTCCACACAAAACGTTAAAAATACCGCGGGAAATACTGGAGCTTTAAGGTGACTGATTGCCTTGGCCATCAGCAATACTCAACAATGGATGCTATTTATATTAACACACACACACACACACATAACTACAGCGACTGCAACTACTACTTCTGATCTACTCAGGATAATAAACTTAGACTGCGCTGTGCTGTTGGTATAACATCCTTGATAGAACGAATAAGAGAGGTCTTATTCTGAAAAGAAATGGTGTGTTCATTTTGGTGACAATCCAAAACACACAAATATATATATATATATATATATATATATATATATATATATATATATATATATATTGGCACCCGTGATATAATGGTTTACGGCATAAAAATAGGTACGTCGCACTGAGTTCAAAGATATGCGCGAACTTTTTCTCCTTCCACCTTCAGTAAATAGTAGGGCAGATTGAATTCTTTAACCGAGGTATAGCAGTTTATCTAGGAGAAGGAAAACACTGAATTCGAACCTGTTAAATTCCGTTTGAAACATTGACCTTGTGTCACTTCCTGCACGTGTAGAGGAGTTGGTATATATATATATATATATATATATATATATTTGGGTGAGTCGTCTATAATTTGTGTTTTAGTAAAATATAATTTATTCATAGATAATCTAGCAATGAATTAATTCCAATTGTAACATATCGCCTTGACCTTCGATAAACATAGCGGATGTTGTTGACAACTACATCCGGCTGTGGATAAAATCAACAAAGTGAATAATGAAAATCAAGCAATGCGTGGGTTTAAGAACAAGCGTTGCGTGGGTGTAAACCATGGCCAATGAAAAACAGACATAGCGTGGGTGAAGAGGCGTGGCCTCGTGGGAGTTTGAAGACTATATAAGATCAAGAATTTTAGTCCCTGCTAGCTGTTCCGACACACAGCAACTCCTTCGTGTGTGAAAACTCTCTCCGATTACTCCTCTATGCCACACAAGCGTAACAGTCGAAGAATAAAAATATAAGATTATATTTCTATGCATACGTGTTCCTCATTGTTGGTCAAGACCCAACGGCAGTGTACTACAGTCAATTGTATATTCGCCATTATTTTCAATCACTTTTTGTCATTTATCAGATAGCTTTTTGGGGTCCTCTCAAGTAAAATTTAGCTGGTCTCGAGCTCAACAAGTTTTCCACCAACGTTATCTCTATCTTTTGGAGAAAATTTTTGTTGAGCATTTTGTATAGGAAGAAAAAGGTGGAAACTACTAGTATGCCACGATGATCCACCAATATTAGATTGGAATGGTTAAGACAATATAATAGAGATAATCATTTGAAACTATGTAATTGTGTATAAATTATTAGTGTTAGATAGAAATACTTGAAACTATACGACTGTGTGCCAATTATTTGTATTGGAGATTAATGATTTATGCCGTGTAACTGCACAAAAATATAAATATAAACGTATAATCATATTTACCAACCCCTCCCCTCGACCAGGATATGACACAAGGTCATTTTTAAGCGGAGTTCAACAGGCTTGAATTCACAATTTTCCTTCTAGACTAGTTGCCTCACTAAGGCTGAAGAACCTAGTTTGCCCTACTATTTACCCATAGCTGGAGGGAGAATAATTGGATTCATACCTTTCCCAAGGGTAACGGGTCCTGGACGTGAGTTTGACGACTTTACGCTCAGGATCGCTAGTTCGATCGGGGAACTACTGCTGCTCCTCTATAAGAGTGGCTTCTATAGAAGAGAATAAAACAGCCATCGAAAGATAACCATGACCCACACTCAAACCACTTACACAATCCGCATCGCTCTTCGCGCGGGTAAAAAAGGGGGCGCGTCCTGCTGAGGTTGGAGCCCTGGCCTCGGTGTTCGAAAAATCAGCTACAGAGCTCAAACAATCAAAACTACTAAAATGCAAGCAAACACTACAAATAGCCACATTTAACGTAAGAACCTTAAATAGAATAGGACAACTTCCAGAGCTAATCGCATCGGCCGAAGAACATAAGATAGACATAATATGCATACAAGAACACAGATACACGCACACAGAAGATATCAAATATCACGAAACTGGCAATGGCTGGTCGCTCGCCACTGTATCCGCATGGAAAAACTGTCAACGCCGCAGTAGGAGGGGTAGGATTACTTATAGGACCTAGAGCATTAAAAACGCTTAATAACGTTGAGAAAATACAACCTAGAATGATGGCAGCTACATTTAACGGAAACCCCAGAGCAACAATCATCTCATGCTACAGCCCCACCAATGTTAGTGAAGAAACTGAACTAGTCACCTTCTACGATGAGTTATCCTCATTAGTGCGTAGCATCCCGAAACACAACATGTTAGTCATTGGCGGAGACACTAATGCCCAAATCGGGAAAAACGGAAACAACAAATACAGCCTCCACAACACGTCAAATAGGAATGGGCAACATCTAACAGATTTCATGATAGAAAATAGATTAGCATGCCTCAATACAAACTACCAAAAAAGAGAGGGCAAACTATGGACATACACGTACGCAAACAATACTAAAGCTCAGATAGACTACGTCCTTATAAACAAGAAATGGAAAAATAGTGCATTGAATTGCGAGGCATACTCCTCTTTTGAGGGTGTGTCCACCGATCACCGAATAGTCACGGCGAAAATACGGTTAAGCCTACGAAAAAACGCCAAACGAACAGCGACCACCAAACACTATGACTGGGCCCTATTAAACAACAAAGATATAAGAGATAAATACGTATTAGAATTAAGAAACAGATTCGAAACACTACAAGAAAAGACAGAAAAAAGTACACCAAACGACGAATATGAACATTTCGTCAATGCACACCTCGAGGCAGCAGCAAAATACATTCCAACAAAAATTAAAACTAAATATAGAGTCCCATGGGAAACTTTAGCGGTGAGAGAAAAACGTGCACTAGTGAAAACAGCTTCCAAAAACTATCGAAAAAACCCAACAAACACAAATGCCTTAAAACTAAAAACGGCACAATATCAATTAGCAGGCATATATATATAGAGGAACAGACAGAATACATTCAAAATCAGATAGATAAGATTAGAGACTCG
This sequence comes from Sepioteuthis lessoniana, assembly GCA_963585895.1. Classification (NCBI taxonomy): domain Eukaryota; kingdom Metazoa; phylum Mollusca; class Cephalopoda; order Myopsida; family Loliginidae; genus Sepioteuthis; species Sepioteuthis lessoniana. The sequence continues at coordinate 55,262 of CAUZXS010000406.1, forward strand.
GTGGAAGATAGACAATCTAGAATAGCCTGGCAAACAATAAACGAAGTGAGCAGAAGAAAGAACACACCCAAAGCAAAACTTAAAGCAGCAAACCAACAAGAAAGAATAAAACTGTGGAAACAGCACTTCGAAAACTTACTTGGAAACCCACCAAAAATAACGCATGAACCAATCACCAGAATAATTAGCAAACAATTAGACATTAAACTATGACCGTTCACACAAGAAGAACTCGACTCGGTTCTCAGAAAAATTAAAAATAGGAAAGCTGCAGGGCTGGACGAAATTCCCCCGGAAGTATGGAAGACCAGACAATTCGATGACATACTGCTCCGACACTGCAACGCAGTATACAATCAAAATCCGATAGATAGATGGATGAAGGGATGCATACTCCCCTTCCCTAAAAAGGGGGACCTCGGATTAGTCAAAAACTACCGAGGCATAACACTTACATCCATAGCTGCCAAAATCTACAATGCCCTACTACGAAACCGAATAGAACCCAAAATCGACAACATACTTAGAAAAAACCAAAATGGCTTCCGAAGAAATAGATCCACGACCTCACAAATATTAACCATCCGCAGAATCCTTGAAGGTGTACGGGCAAAGAACCTACAAGCGACATTAATATTTGTCGACTTTACCAAGGCTTTCGACTCCATTCACAGAGGGAAGATGGAACAAATCCTACTAGCGTACGGCATACCTAAAGAAACCGTAGCGGCAATAACGATTCTCTATAGAAACACTAAAGTAAAAGTACGATCACCGGATGGAGACACAGAATACTTTGACATTGTAGCAGGGGTACTACAAGGGGACACGCTGGCCCCGTACCTCTTTATCATTTGTCTAGACTACGTACTTAGAACATCGATTGACAAAATCAAAGAGAATGGCTTCGAACTGACGAAGAAAAGAAGCAGAAGATACCCCGCAACAACAATTACCGACGCCGACAACATAGCGATACTGGCAAATACACCTGACCAAGCCGAAACTCTTCTGCATAGTTTGGAACGAGCAGCAGCAAGCATAGGCCTCCATGTTAATGCACACAAAACGGAATATATGTGCTATAACCAAACGGGGGACATCTCCACTCTAGAAGGAATCCCACTTAAACTAGTAGACAAATTCACGTACCTAGGAAGCAGCGTCGAATCAACCGAAAAGGACATCGAAACGAGGCTAACGAAAGCATGGACAGCTATCAATAGGCTATCGATTATATGGAAATCAGACCTAACCGATAAAATGAAACGCAGTTTCTTCCAGGTAGCGGTCACATCGATACTGCTATATGGATGCACTACATGGACGCTAACAAAACAAAACGGCTGGAGAAGAAGCTAGATGGCAATTACACAAGAATGCTGCGTGCAATCCTGAACAAGTCCTGGCAGCAACACCCCACAAGACACCAACTGTACGGCCACCTGCCCCCTATCACGGAAACTATTCAAGTTAGACAAACCAGACATGCAGGACACTGCTGGAGAAGCAGAGATGAACTCATAAGAGATGTACTCTTATGGATCCCCACACATGGCCGCGCAAAAGCAGGGCGACCAACTCGAACGTACATTCAGCAGCTATGTGAGGATACAGGATGTTGTCCTGAAGACCTACCTAGGGCGATGAACGATAGGGAGGAGTGGCGAGAGAGGGTCAGGGATATCCGTGCTACCAGCGCGATATGATGATTATGATGATTAGTGCTATGTGAAATGCAATCAGTCTGGGTGAGGATTTGAACTCGTGTCGCCGTGTCCATTTCCTGCGACGATAACCATTATACCACGGGCACCTTAAATATAAATGTATCATGTACGTGATTTCCTAACCTTGAGGAATGAATAACCCCAAACAAGTTGACATGCCATTAAAGTCAATCAATCGATTTCTAGTTATCCATTAATACATTTTAAGCGATTCTCATTTATTTCCAAAATTCTGCTTAAAATCTGCCATCCGAATGAAAGTTAAAAAGAAAGTGAGCAGAAAAAAATCCTAACTTTGAGAAGTTCCAACTACTGCATCTTAACAAACCTAAGTTAACCATACCTTCAGATTTCCCCTCCAAAGAAGCAACATTGTTATGATTGGTACTGTGTTCATGGGGTCCCGTGGCGTAGTGGCTAACGCTCTAATCTTCTACATTGTAGTAAGCGTGTTCAAACTCTTGTCACGCTATTACATTCAATTTTGGACCAATAATCTCGGTAAATGTATGAACCCTCTTATCCCCTCAGCTATAGGTTAAATTGTACAATTGCTTTTTTTTTCTACAAGAATAGCTTTGGCATTTACTAATCCATCCTTACAGCTACGAGTTGGTGTTTTTTACAAGAATGTCTTTCGTATTTAATAATCCATCCCCTCTGCTACGCTTTGAATAGTACCATTACTATTTTCCTACAAGAATGGCTTTGACATTGAATAATCCATCCCCTCAGCTATGTGTTAAATAATACCATTGTTGTTTTTCTACAACTGTGGGTTTGGCATTGAATAATTCATGAAGGTGTCAAATAATTAAGGAATGATTTTTTTTATTTTAATCATTTTTCATTAATTATATTTTATCATTCATTTTGGTTGGGCTTTAAACTCTCCGGGTTAAGAGTTCAGGTGCATAGCATTGGGTACAGTTTACGCTCGTGCGCAAAGGATATGACAATCACCATTGTCATAATAAACCCCAGACAGGAAATGGGGCTGGAGTGTGGATGCCGTCATGCCCAGAAGAGATGGGCTGAGAATTTGGTCGATTTTGAAAAAGATTCAGCTGACGTCCGACCATGGTGTTGAGAAGTTGAGGTCCGACCATGGTGTTGAAGGTTGACATTGGACCATGGAGGCAGACAATTGAGTTCTCAGCCATTGAGTTGGGGTTCGGCCATTGAGTCAAAGTGTCGGGTTTTTCAGATCTCTACAGACAGGGATCTTAAACACCACGAGATGTGCCGAACGTTGAGGGTGTTGTTAGTATCGTATGATTACGAAAGACTTTTAAGAACTGTGTCTCTCTCCTCGAATCGAAGAACAGAAGTGAAGTAATTAATAAACCGTTCGTACCTGAACAACGGAGTCCGCCTGCATTTGTACATTTGTGTTGTGTATTTGATTATATTTGAATATGTATTTCTAGTACCGTTGTTATTAATATCATAATGGTTGTGAGTATACAACAAAGGTATGCCATAGAACATAATCAACTCAGTTATAGCTGGCCCCGTCATTTGTCTAGAATAAGGTAACACTTTTACAAGGACAGTAATCAAATTCATAAGAATAACTCGGAGTTTTTTTTTCTGAATAATTCAATTATATTAAAGAGAGAATGAAGAATTAGATTCTTTTCAGCAAAAACCTGCCTTTGTAATTTTATCAAAGATTCTCGCCAGTTTATTTGATTAAGAGACAAGGAGAAATCAAGCAGATTATCAAACATAAATCATATCTTTTACAGTACAAAGAGAAAACCAACAAACAGATGTTTTCTCTCTAAAAACTATATACCTTATTTCAAAACATTTTAAAATAAGAATCAACATATTAAAAAAAATGAAACCTGAAAAAAAAAAAAAAAAAAAAAAATTACACAAGGGTATATTATCATATCAACATATTAATTCTTTTTTTCAGAACAGGACTGTGAGTTGCTTGGGTTTTATGTCATATCAACCCTTGTGGTTTATTTAACGCCAAATCCATTTTTATGCAAATAGTTCTATTACCAAAAATTTAGTTAAGCATGGGTAAACAGCTTGTCAAATACATTCCTATTTCAAGCTATTCAATTTATTCAAACAGAGATAATTCAGTTTAGTATATATGTAGATTTTCTTTATACACCGTTAAATGTCAAAACAATTCAATATTAAACAATTCAGTTTAGTCTAAGTACAGTTTCAATGTCAAAAACAGTTCCATTTCAAACAATTCAGTTTAGCATAAGCGCGCAGTTTAAATGTAAGTTCAGTTTGATTGTCAAAAACATTTCTATTTCAAGCTATTCAGTTTAGTCAAACAGTTCTAATTCGAACAATTCAGTTTAGCATAAATACGTAGTTTGTTCTATTTAACCCATAGATAGGGCCCTATCAGGTGTTTCCACGCCGGGCCAGAGTGGACCAGGGAGCAATGGAAATGAAGGGGTGCTCTGCATTGCCAAAAGCTCCAGCATCACTGGAAACTCACCCGCAGATTGTTTAGTGTCATATACAGGACACTCATTGGGGGTTCTTACCCCTCTGCAGTGGTGCAGTCGGTGTATTCCACAGCCCCAGCCGAGTGGGCAAGAACAAGACTGTATTGACACTTGTATTAATGTTTGTAGTATTATCACAGAGTAAATGACAGCATCATTGTTACAAACTGAATGTCTGTTGCATGGTCACGTGTGGACTGCTATGAAGGTGCGCCTATTTGTCAGCTCGAGAGGGAAAACAGACAAAAACTTGAATTTTTAGTGTTAGGACCGTTCATTCTTTTATTTTATCTGTTCAATCGCAGAAGCCGTGGAATAAGAAATAGACAACGGAAACCACGTGATATCTTCTTTATTCATGGGACAGTGCTTTTTTGTTCTGCGTTTCTACCCCTGCCACCAAAAGAGAATCAAAGACCGAATCTCGAGATATATATATATATATATATATATATATATATATAAAATCACAGATTTTCGAATGTAGCGTTTTAAAAACCATAGCATATATATATATTCATAAAACTCCCAACTCTACTTCCGCCCCGGGTAGATGACATCTTCCGGCTCCCATCATGATTTGGTGACTTGGTTCTGGAGGGCTAGATCAAGCGTATCATATTACTGAAGAGTGTCAACTCATCTCTTTCGGCTGACGGAGATCTTTTGATAATCTGGTACCTTCAGCTTATAACGCAACAAATGACTTGCATGATTAATAGACAAAGGAATGAGGCAGTTGCAGTTTGGAGAAGAGGGTTCCCGTGGCGTAGCGGCTAATGTGCTCGACTGAGGTATCGAAGTGAATTCGAACACCAGTCAAGCGATTACATTCACTTTCGGACTAATAATCCTCAGAAAAGAAATAAACCCGAGCTATGGGATTATTAATACCAGTCTTGTTCTGCTACAAGAATGGATTTGAATTAAGTAACCCTTAAATGTTGATGTATCATTAAACTAAAGAAACGGTAGCTGTAGTTTAAATGTTAAAGCACACAGAAAAAATTGTTAAACATTAGAAGAAAACCTACTATTCTACCCGGCATAGTTCCACCTCATTGAACTTCTTAGTTGTAGTTTATCTGTCTATTTACGTGGTGTAACCGTTTGCAAGCTTGACTAGCAAACCTACACGAGTGAGTTCGAGTCTCATTGGGTGACCCATTCATTCGGCCTTGTGCCACATCGAAGCAAAGAGCTTCGTAAATTACTGTCATGTATGGTAGACAAAAAACAAGATTAAGATTTTAATTATACGCATATTGGAAACCAAACACCAACTTCAAAGTCATTTCGTTTGCTTCCTTTTGAAAATTACTTTTGCAAAAAAACAAACAAACAAACCGAAAAACAAAAACAAAAAAACATTCAGTAAATTCAAACATAAATTTAACTACAACAGAAAGAATACATTTTCCTAAAAAAACATTAATTTGCTCAAATGAATTTTAACCCATATTCTTTAGAAATCAAATATGCTAATACCTTGGGTAAAGGTATGAACCCCCTTCTCCCAGGAGCTCTGAATTGAATAGTACCAATACTGTCCTTCAAGGACGGCTTTGGCATGAAATAACCCAAGAAGGTTGATATATTAACAAAGAAACCAAACCAAACCAAATCTTTCAAAATTAAACAAAAGACCCGTTTAATTGATTAAAGTAATTCATTTTTTTTCCTTAAAGACAATAATAGAAAACTGAAGACAATTTTAGAAACAGAATCAGGTGAAAAATCATATCTTAAAGAGAGTAAACAACGATTTTGAATATTCAATATCAGTCATATAAGAGGTCAATTTGACAATAAGCCCAATACGAGTATTCATCACCAAAGGTAAAAAGTAGCCCTGACCCACGAGACCACGTTAACTGCAATGGGGTCGTTGTTGTCAGTGGGACTAAAATCACCTTGATTATTTTTTTCTCCAGCATTCTACCCAAAGATGAGAATACGACGGAAAGAGAAGAACAGATACTACTCACTAATTCCTGTCTAAAGACCGATTAAATTCGTCTACAGTGGAATATGCTATGCAAAGTCTTGGTTTAAGCGACCAAATCAGTCCCACATACTCCACTGTTGGATTTAAAACATCGCTGGCGCAGATCTTTGGGATGTTCCATAAACGATGAGTCATGAACCGCCACCCAAAATAAAAACAGCCTTGAAACACATTTACTGTGCCGATATCATTTCTACAACCTTGCATATCTCGTGTCCGATAGCCATTATACTAACTCGTATACCTATCCCTTTCTCGCTAGATTTATATTTGTCTGGTCATATTTATGAGAATTGCGTGTGTAGATATAATATCATTTATCGAATAGCCATGGCGCATTCGCAGTCGTTTGATGCCTTTAATCAAGAATAATAACTTTCGTTTATAATTCCCAGTAAAACTGAATTATCTATTGAATTGGTATTAATCAGCCCATTATATTGTCCCATTTCTTTTTAGCCAGGATGTTTATCGTCATTTTTACAATTCTATCAAACGAATAAGTATTTAGTATCTCATCATTTCATCTTGTAATAATAATGGAATTATAAGAACAAATCATGTCAAAGCAAAAATTGATAATACACAGAAGAATATCAAGAGTAGTTTACGCAATGATTGAGATGAGACAGTTAACCACATAAGCGAATGTAGAAAACTGTAACGAAATTCACGAGTAGGCATGAATGGGTGGGAAAGGTGATCCACTAGGAATTGTGCAAGAAACTGAAATGTAGCCATGCTGACAAATGATATCTGCACAAACGAGAATCTATCCTAGAAAACGAGCGGTATAAGATTCTCTGGGACGGTTTAAAGATCAGACTTAGGGTTGATTAACAAAAAAGTGTGGATTTTGTCGTTCTAGCGGACTACAGAGGGTAAATAAAAGAAAGTGAAAAGATTGGAAAGTATTTGAACCTTACCAGAAAGCTAAAAAAAAGCTGTGGAATATGAAGGTGATATTGATACCAAATGTAGTTAGTGCCCTTGGAACGATCACCTAAGAACCTGAAAGAGAGACTGAGGGAACTGGAGACCAAGAGCAAAAACCAAGACCACAGAGACTACAACACTTACGAAATCGGCTGGGATACTTTGAAAAGTCTTGAAGACCTAAGGAAACGATGACACCCAGACTTCAGTGAAAAATTCGGTTAGAGTGAAAATAATAAACCAGGATGAGAAAATGAAGCATTAAAAATCTGGGATTTTGAGATCCAAATGGATCACCCAGAAGATCACAGCTAGTTTGAAATAATGAGAAGAAAAGAAGTTATCTTGAGTATTCTACTGTTCCAGCGGAATACAGACAGCAAGTTAAGGAAGGCGAAAAGTTTGACCAATTCTTAAATTTTGCCATAGGACTGAAAAAGGTGTGGGACATGAAGGTGACGGTGATACCAATAATAGTTGGAGCCCTTGGAACAGTCCCCAAGAACTTGAAAAGGAGACTGGGTAGGGATTTGTGGAATTATGGAGACTGTCCAGACCACAGCATTACCACAATCAGTTGGGTTATTCCGAAGAATCCTGGCGGTCTGAGGAGGCTTACTTTCACTCAGACTCATGTGAACGGCAGCAAGTTAGAACCGATTGGAAAAACTCACAAAAAATAAAAACGACACCATATATGAAATATGAAAACCACCGTTTTCTCTGTACTTCTTAGTAAAGTTGGCGACCATAGTCAAGGGTAACTCGAAAGCTCCATTTTCAATAGCTACAACACCGAGATGTTGGGGAGGGCGCTACTTCTTTCCCTAGATTAATCCACTTTACCCTTCATTCTTACCTTATAATGCTGAGTGTTAAGCAAGGCGGCATCAAGTTGTATTTTTTGGGTTTTTGGTATGACTCGACCAAGGATTGAACCCCAGTCTCCCGGACCAGTGGCGAAAACAACTCATTAGGCCAATGGTCCGGTTCATGTCAAAGTAAGTTAAGTTGGCGACCTTAGTCGAGGGGGACCCGAAGGCTCCATTTTCAATAGCTACTACACCGAAGTGTAGGGTAGGGCACTACTCCTTTCCCAAGATTGCTCCACTTTACCCTTGATACGTACCTTATGTTGCTGAGTGTTAAGAAAGGGGGTATCAAGTATCATTTTAAAAGTCTTTGGTATGACGCGACCTGGGATTGAACCCAAGTCTCCCGTTCTATTGGCGAACACTCTACCCATTAGACTAATGAGCTTGTTCTTATAAATGTCCTTAAAAACACGAAATGATAATGCCATGTGAAGTTTTACTGATAAACATATAAAAAAGAATATGACTTGATGTCACATATATTTTGAGAAAACATCAATCTAGATTGTTAATTCACTAAGCATTTAAAATATCTCTCAGTGCATATTCAAGCTTAAAATGTAAACGTAAATGTTTTATGTAAATCCATTGCAGAGTCAAATCTTCACTCAGATTAAATCGTAACTTTAGAATAGGGTCTTTTCTTAGAGACTAACTTAAAAACTTCAGCAACAACATCTATAAAAATAATGTTTCAAAATTTAATATATAAAGTAACAATGTTGCATATAGTAAGAAAAAAAACCCGAGCCGATACTGGCCGATCAAAGGGCAATAACTATGGTGATACTGACCACTAGATGGATTATGTCCCTTTAATTTGTTAAATAAAAAAAATAAAGAAACTTAAAGTGACATAGTTTTAAACTTAAACGAAACATGGATTGTCTATATCGTAATTTAATTGTAACGTTCATCATATAGCACATTTTATAAAGGTAGAGTTAAAGAGGAATAACCGTAAAGTCTAACTGTATTGAAACTTGTTATTATAGCCTTCAACGTAATTTTCTGTTGGGTTAAGTGATTAGTTTAGCATGCTACATTTTTCTATTGTGCAGAAAAGATTTTAAGAAAGAAAATAAAACAGAAGTATTAATTAACTATCTACCTATATACTTAGCATTTAGTGTGCATCACGCTCTGGGGAAACGCTAACCCCAATAAACATACACGTATGCAATTACAACACGTGCCAGAAGCTAAACCAGGCGTGAAAATTAATTCTTAGTACACTAGCTCTTCTTATAACTTTGCCGTGATACCTGTTCCACCCAAACGCTCTCCATCTTGTTCTCTATGTATGTACTGTCTAGTGTTAATTTGTTAGAAGAAATAAGTCCAATCTTTAACATCAGTCTCTAACGGCATCAACGGACCCATTATCTAAAAGAGATAAAGATTAGATTTACTGACTGATACCTGAGGAGTCCCATAATGGTGAATGCCGACAGAACTAGAGCATTCTTTTTGCTAGTTCCTGCCGGGGAAAAGTGGGCTAGTGTCGGGTATTGGCTATTTTAAAAGATTGTCAATGTAGTTGGTTATATATATATATATATATTCTTAAGAGTCCGTGCGGACACAGAATGTAGTTTGGAAGAACTGCTGGAGGCGATGGATGATAGGAACGGATAGAGATTGAAGGAGTTAAAGAAATCTATGGATATCATTACGACTTGATGATGATATATTTTTAATCGTGAACATTTGGGTAAACATGATTATTTAAAAATTTTTGTGTCAGTCATTTTTGTTGAAAAGTAACAATGCTTCGAAGTGGACAGTTTTATCGAAAAATTAATGGTAAAAGTTATATAGGTAAATTTATCATGAAAACTATGGTGCAATCTTTAAAATGTCTTTTTAACTCAATTATATACTAATCTAAAACAAAATACCATTATGGTTTCCAGAAATGCGTTGATTTAGTGAACTGAATGGTTTAGCAATATATTTTTCAATTACATTTTACTTTTTATAACCCGACTTTAAAAAGGTAACAACGCTACAAATGTCTATTTTTGGAGCAAAAACACTAAATATTTTTCATATATCTAGAAATATGAAAACAAAGGTTGTACATACTAGTCTCTCAATATATATATATATATATATATATATATATATATATATATATATATATATATGTACGTGTGTGTGTTATGAAATCTACGTGCGATCTCTTTAAAGTAATTTAATTCAATTCTGGCTCGACTATTTGGAAAATGTCCATAATCAAAATTGTCACTAAATTGGTATTTTTTTACGCAAAAATTGATTTCTTGTATAAATATAATGTACATGACATATGTAATTGCATTGTTAGAAATAAAAATCTAAGTGAAGCGGTGTAGTCATTTCCTTTAGTTTGATACACGCATATGCTATTTGTATTCCTCCAAAGTCTGATTTTAGATGTCAGTATAAAAAGATTGAGTTTTTACGTGTGTCAAAAGTCTAATGAATATTAAAATCTTTTCAACATAGGATCATTTAAAGGTCATAAATGAATTTCAGGTAAAATTCTGGCCGATACACATCTACCCATTGGATTGCTTATCATACATTTTTGACAAATTTGTAATTTTCTATCTAAATGTTCACGAAAAGGTCCATTTAGTTCCTCATGCGCGTAGAAGCGCTTTCTGGGATTTCCCCACGTTAATCCAGCCTTATGGCATATTCTGCTATCATTATATATTAGGACAGTATTGAAATTGTAACTTACAATTGCTTTATTCATTCCTACTTCCAATAAATTTACTTCTAATTAAAAAGCAATTATCTCTACATCAAATTTCCATGAACAGTTATATTGATTCAGTCAAAAATTTACTGACAGTCTAAAAGTGTCGATCCTAATCAACAAGTCCTCAAGATTTTCTGTTGTCTAGATTCAGATTAAAAAAATCCTATTTTTTAATGTTTGAGTGAAAATTGTGCCATTCAACATTGAAGAAAGACACAGCACTAAAATGGAGAATTACTTTTACAAAAAAGTAAAAAAAGAGGCGCGCCTGTGTAACGGTTACCATTGTAGGAAATAGAATCGGTAACCTGAGTTTTAATCATGAGAAAGGCATGAACCCATCACTTCTGCATTAAGCTATGGGAGAATGGAAAAAGTAAGTCAGACTGAGCTCTTTAGCTTTGGTAAGGCAACCAGTCTAGGAGAAGGAAAACTGAATTCAAGCCAGCTTTACTCCGCTTAAAACTGTCCTCGGGTCATATTCTGAAAGGTGAAAGATTTGGGTAAATACATACTTTTACTAAGAGTATCTTTATCATGAAGATTTAAATGAATAAGATATTTTCAGTGGTTTAGTCTATTCAGTATATTGTACTATATCAATAGTTGTTTACAAGTTCTCAGAATTTTCTTTCCTTGCCAGCAGAACTTTGTATACACTGAGTGCATTCTCTATAGGACACACCTCACCTCAAAGTGTGGTATGTCACTTAACTACATCCGATAATAAGGCTCCTGTTCTCAGGTCCATTATCACCCGGAAAGGTAGTACCAATTAAGGTCACACTATGGGTCAAATAGGTCTTTTAAAAATATTCGGCCTGTGTGCAACCCCCCCACCAAAAAAAAAAAAACAACAAAAAACAAACCTTCTTAAACAAATATACAAGAAACGTGCATTTGAACGCACAACCTCTCGGTATAAAATAACTCTTGATGGTTTGATATGCCATTTAAATCAATTGAGTCATTAATCAATCAATCCACGTCTGATTAATATTTTTAAATGAGCCTAAGCTAATTTTTTTCAAACAGATAAATGGTTTTACTTATTTCTATTTAATACGTATACACAGTTGAATGTCGAAACAGTTCTATTTCAAACAATTCGGTTTAGCATAATTAGTTTTTTTGCTTACACACAGCTAAAATGTAGAAACACTTACATTTCAACTATTTCAAACTATTCAGTTTCGCAAAGTACAGTTTTTGCTTACACCCAGTTAAATGATCAAACAGTTCTATTTCAAGCTATTCAATTTAGCATAAGTAGACAGCTTAAATATCAAACAGTTCTATTTGACCTATATATTGGCCAGGGTTAACCTGGGAGCGATGGCAATGAAGGCTTACTCCGCATTCCCCTAAAGCTCCAGCATCACTGGGGCCATACCATCAGATTGTTAAGAGTTATATCCAGTACACTCGTTTGGGGGTCAGTCTGACCCCTCTGCAGAGAAACAGTCTGTGTATTCTACTGCCTGAGCCAAAATCCGGTACGAGACCGAAGACTTCACTTCACGCTAATGTCCTTGTGAAAGGTATGAAGCCATATATTCTCCCCTCGCAACTATGGATAAATAGAGGAATATATTTACAAGAGCAAACATTAAATAGACAAACTGGATTCTTTGTCTTAGTAAAACAACAGGTCTTGGAGAACGAAAAAATCTGGGTAGGGTTACTCGGAGAATCTACGATAGAATGATAAACAGTTCTTCTATTATCAGTCTATCCAAAAAGCGTAGTTGATCCTACAGAAGTTTTCACTACTAAAAAGAAAACCGCTTGAGTATGCTGTCATGCTGTTTTGATCTTTAATTGAACTAGTGAATCCTCATACGTCGCGTTTGACAGGTGATTTACTACAACAAATTCTTGACCAATAATTTGTGGTTAAAACCATTAAAAGATTAATAAAGTCATATAATAGAAAAAGCTATTTGATTAGAGTTAAATTTTTATATACAATAATGAGACGTTACGAAAAATGACAAGAGTAACAAATATGGTGAATATCCAGAGCTCTGATCAGAATGAAAATATTCTTGCTATCATTAAATTCCTTATTAAATTTAACAAAATCTAATAGCTTCACCAGAAAAGAATTATGTGACGATAAGACATTATCAAAAGATTTAGCAGGGTTTAAATCAAGTCACATGAACATTAATTGGATAAGAAGGTCTGAGATTATAAACCAATCAGAAAACATCTTAGACTTAACTGCAAAGTGCTATTAAAGTGATTCATTCATACATATTCAAACAGTAGTTCAACAGCCTTAAAAAAAGTGCGTTGAGTCATATGTTAATTTATGTATTACTCCGCGTATAAAATTTAAAAATGTATGGTATACAAAAATAGAAATAAAAATGAAATAAGATAATTTAGCAAACTGGTTTGTGTGGGATTCGGGTCAGTTTAGTATTTTATCTATTCCTCAGCTTCACAAACCAAGTCCCCAGTTCATATAATTTTGCCATGTGAAGATTGTTCTATCATCTATTTTCACATAGGAGTATAATAGGTGTACATAAAATATTTTATTGATTTGAAATAGACGACATTTTAATACTGCTGATAACGGTGTAACATGTATAGAAAAAAAAACTATATCAATTAGTCTACGGAAGCCTCTAAGGGAAGAGAACCCGTGATGTAGTAGCTAACAATGACATGGTAGTAAGAACTCCAATAATACTGTCACGTTCACTTTCCGTCGAAAACCTTTTGAAAAGGTATGAACTCCCTGATTTTCATCATGTTATGTGTTACATATTTACCGACCCCTCCGCTCGGGTAGGATATGACACAAGGTCAATTTTTTTTAAAGCGGAGTTTAACAGGTTTGAATTCAGAGTTTTTCCTTCTCCTAGACTAGTTGCCTCACCAAGGCTGAAGAACTTAGTCTGCCCTACTATTTACCCATAGCTGGAGGGAGAATAATTGGATTCATACCTTTCTCAAGGGTATTAGTGCTATGTGAAATGCAATTAGCTTGGTCCAGGATTTGAACTCGTGTCGCCGTGTCCATTTCCTACGATGATAACCATTACACCACGGACACTTCCACAAGTTATGTGTTGAATAGTACCACTACTGTTCTTCTATAAGGATAGGTTTGGCTTAAAATGATCCACGAAAAGTGATATGGCATTATATAAAGAAACCAAACCGTGCCTTTAAAATACAGATTTTCAATGTGAATGATTTTAAAGGTATGATTATTCGACTATAGTTGCACTCAACTCGATGCGAGAAATTTAGTTGATGTTAGGAAAAGCTTAATTTAAATACAGAAAAGTTCATGCGAAAAAAATCAACTTTTTGATAATTTTGAAAATTTAAGACTTGAACTTCTCATACCATGTATTACCTGTGTTAGCAGTCATAATATTGCGAGCCAAAAAAGCAAAGAGAAAAGTCAGTCAAATGCTTCTAATTAAAAGAAGAAAAAAAAAAAAAAGATAAATTTAATCATTTTTGTTATCGAGAAAGATAAGAAATAATATTGCATATTTCGTCTTCATTTATTCATTCTAGAAATAATCTACTTTTAAGTGCATATTTTCAATAGATAATTTCAAAGAAAACGCTAAGGTGTCAAAAATGACAGATATCAATTAACGATATTTCAAAAAAGAGCCCCCCACCTCCAAAAAAGCATAAATTAACTGATAAGTGTATATTCACATGACCTTAGAATGTCTTAACCTTAGACTTATCCAAAGTTAATCCTATTTACCAACCCCTCCGCTCGGGCAGGATGTGAAACAAGGTCAATTCTTAAGCGAAGCTTAACAGGTTTGAATTCGAAGTTTTCCTTCTCCTAGACTAGTTGCCTCACTAAGGCTGAAGATCCTAGTCTGCCCTACCATCTACCCATAGCTGGAGGGGGAATAATTGGATTGATACCTTTCCCAAGGGTATTAGTGCTATGTGAAATGAAATTAGTTCCGGCCAGGATTTGAACTCGTGTCACCGTGTCCATTACACCACGGACACCTCCTAAGTTAATGCAAGATTTGGGAGTACCTTGCGATTTTATTTCAGAACGACCTCAACTGAATTCATTAAATTCGAAATAATTCAACACGAACTTCAAGATTTTGTTCGCTCTCGGCGGGGCGAAGAATACGCTAACTGTATCCTCTGCAGAGGACTAAGTTCCTTCCCCCCAAAAAAAGGGGGGTGTCCTATGCATGACATTAAACTGCATCTGATGGTGAAGCTCCAGTTCTGAAGAATGTAGAGTCAGTCCTTCACTGCCATTACTCCAAGGTTCACTCAGACTGGTAGAGGTGATAACTGCTGTGGGTCTCATCTACGGGTTAAACAGAACTGTTTAATCATTTACTAAGGATTTACACAAAAATGTAAATATGATCGTACAACGAACGCAATTCCCTAACTTCTAGGCATAAGACGGGTTGATATGCCATTACAATCAGTCTATGGTTGGTTGCTTGGTTGTTTTGTTTTACGGCGTATCAAACCTTTTCGTGTCAGTTAACGCCAAATTAAATTTTAAACAAATCAATTTAGTATAAGTACACTTTTTGTTTACAAACAGTTAAATATCAAAACACTTCTATTTTAAACAATTCAATTTAACATATGTAGGCAGTTTGGTTCTATTTAAAAAAAATTCTATTTCAAACATTTCAGTTTAGCATAAGTACGCAGTTTCAATGTTAAAATCAGTTCTATTTCAAACTATTCAGTTTAGCATATGTATACAGTTTATTTCAATCTGACCCATAGATAGGACCCTATCAGGTGCTATCACGCCGGGCCACAGTGGAGCGATGGCAATAAAATCGTACTCAGCATTTCCCGAAGCTTCAGTATTACTGGAACCACATCCTCAGATTGTTTAGTGTCATATCAGGACACTTATGGGAGGGTCTTACCCCTTCTGCAGAATAGCAGTCGGGGTATTCTACAATCCTAACCGACTTGGCAAGTCTATCAAAACAAATTCCAAATAAACAAATAAACAAATTCCTAATACAAGGAATTCTCGCCCCAAAATTTAACTTTTCTGGAAACAAATTTCTTGCCTTACGTAAAAGTCAATGAAACTTGAGTGTTTCGAAATAGTCCTTCCGATAATTAATTTTGACTAGCAATTTGTTTTATTTATATCAATTTTGTTGGGATGTGCATCTATGACAATGAGAAGCTTAACGGATTTGAACTAATGTTTGATAATATCTTGATACGATCAACAATGAGCACATTGTGCTATACGTTAATCCATATATAAGTAAAGTAAGTAAAGTTGGCGACCATAATCGAGGGTGACCCAAAGGCTCCCTTCTTGATAGCTACTACACCAAGGTGTAGGGGAGGGCGCTACTCCTTCCCCTGAATTTCTCCACTTTACCCTTTATCCCTACCTTATAATGCAGAGTGTTAAGCAAGGAGGCGTCAAGAACCATTTTTAAAGTCTTTGTTATGACTCGACCTGGGATTGAACCCAGGTCTCTTGTGCCATTGGCGAACACTCTAACCATTATGCCAATGTCCGGTATAGAATAAAAAAAAAGTTGTCAACAAAAATTTAATCGGTACGTCAAACTATTACAACGAAGAACTAAAATCCCACTTTGTGCTTGTGAGTAACCTTATTAAAGAACATATAGCCCGTTCTACTGTTGATATAGTTTTTCGGAGTTTTTCCAGCTCTTGAACGTTTTTCTAAGTTGTTTAGACCGATAGTATGCATTGACAACATTTCAGGGTGGATTTCAGTTTAGCAAACAACAACGATATCCCCTCTCTCACGAAAAAAATTGTTCTTTCAGTTCAAATTCTCCGAGTAAAGGTAGCTGGTGGGTCAAGAATCGTTTTGTGTTTCTCTAAGAATTCTAAATGCAATAGTCATCAGCAGGCATTTAAGGCCATCTTTATATTATCATCCCGACATGCAACACTGGTACCACTCATCCTATTGTGCATGGTTCAAACAGTTTTCTCCGGACGACTCGTGAAACATTAGAAAAGTGTCTGCAGAAATCTTTTTAATACTTTATTGGTAAAATATGCAGCTCTTTAAGATACTTTACTATTCAACCAATTGGAAAAATACACAATACCTTAATGGTTACTCTGTCATAATTAGTGACTAATAGTCGCCAATTTCACGACCTTTTCTCATGGGACAAGTTACCATCCTTGAAAGACTAAAACCATTTTTGGGGAGTACAGCCAGATAATCTTACATTCTTTTTTACTTTACAAATTCTATGATCAACTTCAGCAGCTTTGAGACGCCGTTTGAAATAATTCTTTAAAATTGCCAAAACTTATCTTTGACATACACTTAAAAAACTAAACCAAACACCCCCCCCAAAACGAACAAACAAACAAAAACAAAATAAAGTATTAGCCAAAAATTAATAGTAATCTAAATAATACTTACTGATGTCAATCAGTTTTTATCAATGAAGAGTCCTCAAAAGATATCTAGAGTAAAGCTTCGATTTTTAAAGATCTAAATTTAAAATCTTAGTAAAGATGTGTGAACAAATGAACCCATTGTTAAAGAAAGTGTTTTCAAGACGTTTAAGACGTCTAGACAAATCCGTACCAATTTAAAGGTATCATAACGTCAGACTTGATACTTTCTAAGCAACAGTTTCTCACGAAATATAGGGCTGTACACTTCATGCTCACCAGACCTAGCCTAAGGGGTGTTCTTAGCTTAACGGTTATCGTTGTAGGAATTGAAATTGGCAATCCGATTTCAAACCCAGGACGATTCTATTGTATAAAAATAATTTTTAAACCGATCGATTTCACCCATTGATAGGACCCTAACTGGTATTGCCTCTATCAGAGTAGATCTGGGGCAAATCTTCAGAAACGGAGCCTCACTATCAGATGCAATTTAGTGTCATACCCAGAACTCAACCTTTTTCGGGGTGTAGGTGTAATTACATGTGTTCAGGGGATACTTAGCGTATTCTTAGCCCCAACCGATAAGGCTACGTGTATTTTAAAAAATGAATGTTTTCGTAATTATTTATATCTCTCTTGGTAAATAAAACTTCAGTCTCAACACTTTGAATTCTCGTCGTATATGTAATTTCTTTAGCCCAATTGGCTTTGGCTGTAGAATATGCAGACTGCATCTGAGAACAGAAGTAAGACCCCGCCAATGACCATCTTGGATATGACACTAAACTGCATCTGATTTTGAGGATTCAGTCCTCGAGCTTTGGAGAATGTGGAATACAACTTCATTGTCGTTGCTCCCTGGCTCACCCTCAACCAGAATGGTAGTGACTGTAAGGATTACATATAGGGTAAAATAGAACTGTTTAATCATTTACTATACTTGAAACCATTTAATGGTGAAAACAAATGATTAATTTTGATTGAATAATTAGTGTCAGATAGAAATGCTTGTGTGCAGATAGAACTATTAGTGTTAGATAGCTATACTTGAAACCACTAAACTGTATGCAAACTATAAATAATAATACTTGAAACCATTTAACTGTGAACAAGCTTATAAGCTTTGGCTTATTTAAAAATAATGTTATTTAATATTAATGTGATTGAATAATTAGTGTCAGAAAGAAATGCTTGTGTGCAAATAGAACTATTAGTGTTAGCAATATTTGAAATCAATAAACTGTGTGCAAATAGAACTATTAGTGTTAGATAGCTATACTTGAAACCACTAAACTGTATGCAAACAATAAATAATAATACTTGAAACTATTTAACTGTGAACAAACTTATAAGCTTTGGCTTATTTAAAAATAATGTTATCTCGACTATTCGCTTAAAAATAATATTTGTAGAAATAGGAATTGATATTAGATAAATGCTTTAGGTTGATATACGATTAACCTAATCGAACTGTAATTTCTTGAAATGGACAAAGAATTCTCTGTGTTCTGAATAACCTTTCAAGAAAAAGTGTGGTTCCATTCCCAGCAGAAATCATGAGGACGAAATGCAATATAAGATGATATTCCCCCTTAAAACTATCACTTGATATAAATCTACGTCTTATCACACTCTTCTATTATTAGTTTAAGGTGGTCTTTTTTGACTGTAAAATGGTGTCAGTCTGTGACATATTGAATAATGGCTGTGAACAGCTCTCTAATTGTAATATTTATTTGTTGTTTTGGTCGTTGTCTATTTTAGTTTAACTTGGATGACCGTAACGTGGAAAGTGAAGCAAATATTGGTTTTCTAATAGTTTTGTTTTTCATATCGTTTCGAAGTCTGACCCGAGGGAAATTGGCGGGAACTAATAATATAATTATAAGCGACAATTTATTTCCTTTCTGTATAGTTAATATAGTACGGTCTCTTCATAGCTATCTATCTCTCTGAATCAGTTCAATAACTCACTCTCTGAGCAGATATAAACATCTATCTATATCAGTTTTTTCACAACTATCTACTCATCACAGTCTCTTCATATCTATCAATCTATTTTTCTGTCTATCACGCCCCTTTCACATCTATCTATCTATCTATCTAGTCTTCGGAAATTGATGTGCGTCACGTTCTGCATGGAAGCAGCGGATAGGCAGACTAAGCAATGTGAAATCTATCCCACATAACCATATACCTATACTTTTACTAGACGGATAAGCCGGCCATCTAAAATTAATTCTTAGCTCACCAGTTCTCCCCGGTGACGTTTCGCTACTACACTTCTTTCCAGCTCAACGTTCTCTTTTACTTTCGCTGAAATAGTAAAGCACAACTTAAATTTGAACTAATAACTGCTTTATTTTTTTTAATTTCATAAGTTTAACGATATTAAGAAGCAATGATGGAGACGCCAATTTTCTATGATCAGGTTGGTTGAATTTTGTAGGGTATTTAATGCCAAATCAATTTTTATACAAATTATCAGTTCTTTTACAAGCAATTCAGTTTAGCATGAGTACACAGTTTAATGGTCAAAAACATTTCTATTTCAAGCTATTCAATTTAGTTAAAACTGTTCTATTTCAAACAATTCAGTTAGCGTAAATACAGCTTCAATCTCAAAACGGTTCTATTTAAAAAAAATCAGTTAAACATAAGTTCGCAATTTAGTTTTATTTGACCCATAAATAGGACCCTATCAGGTGCCACCACTCCGGGCCAGAATGGACCTGAGAACAATGGCCATGAAAGGGTGCTCAAAATTTTCCATGCGTAAATACTAAAAACAATTTTTATACATTTTTAAGTTGTGAATTTGATATCTTCTGTGTGTGTGTATCTGTGTTCTTGTATGCATATTATGTCTATTTTATGTTCTTCGGCCGATGCGATTAGCTCTGGGAGTTGTCCTATTCTATTTAAGGTTCTTACGTTAAATGTGGCTATTTGTAGTGTTTGCTTGCATTTTAGTAGTTTTGATTGTTTGAGCTCTGTAGCTGATTTTTCGAACACCGAGGCCAGGGCTCCAACCTCAGCAGGACGCGCCCCTTTTTTACCCGCGCGAAGAGCGATGCGGTTTGTGTAAGTGGTTTGAGTGTGGGTCATGGTTATCTTTCGATGGCTGTTTTATTCTCTTCTATAGAAGCCACTCTTATAGAGGAGCAGCAGTAGTTCCCCGATCGAACTGTCGATCCTGAGCGAAAAGTCTTCAGACTCACGTCCAGGACCCATTTGGGTATTGAGTTTGGTCGTCCATTGTTTTATTCAAATACCTTTACGTACATCATGCTGCTTCCCATGTGTACATTTAAAAAAAAAAAAAAAAAAAAAAAAATAAAAAAAAAAAAAATAAAAAAAAAAAAAAAAAAAAAAAAAAAAAGAAAAGGGTGGGGGAATTTGTTTTAAGTTTTAACTTAGTTAAAGTCCAACATTAAGGTACTTTCTTAAGACTTTCACTAGTACTGACTTATACTTTTACGAATTTTTAAATTATTCGATAGAAGATATTCAAAAACATTCTGCCTTGTTCGCTGACATGTGGATAGGCTTAATATCAAATTGGCTTTATAGTAGAGTAAGCGTGCCTTTACATTTAAAACGCATAGTTTAAGCATTATTTCACAAACAAAATACAGCATAACATTTTGTAAAATTCAGCATTTTAAATTGGAATTAAAGACATACTGACCAATATTGACATTTCTTCCACTCGGCTCCTGAGTTCAAAAGCTCTTCTTCGTTTGGACTTTTATTTACTACTGATATTTTAGGTAGCTTTGGGGGTGGCGGTCTACTGGGGTGGAGGGGAGAATTCGTTTTTGTTGGGTTTTTTTTTTTTTTTCTCCTTTTTCCCTTTCTGAGGGGGGGGGGGGGCTGTGGTAGCATTCTAGGCTTTTCTTCTAAACTACTGTTAGGGCTTTCTTTACGAATTTTTAAATTATTCGATAGAAGATATTCAAAAACATTCTGCCTTGTTCGCTGACATGTGGATAGGCTTAATATCAAATTGGCTTTATAGTAGAGTAAGCGTGCCTTTACATTTAAAACGCATAGTTTAAGCATTATTTCACAAACAAAATACAGCATAACATTTTGTAAAATTCAGCATTTTAAATTGGAATTAAAGACATACTGACCAATATTGACATTTCTTCCACTCGGCTCCTGAGTTCAAAAGCTCTTCTTCGTTTGGACTTTTATTTACTACTGATATTTTAGGTAGCTTTGGGGGTGGCGGTCTACTGGGGTGGAGGGGAGAATTCGTTTTTGTTGGGTTTTTTTTTTTTTTTTTCTCTTTTTTTCCTTTTTCCCTTTCTGAGGGGGGGGGCTGTGGTAGCATTCTAGGCTTTTCTTCTAAACTACTGTTAGGGCTTTCTTTACGAATTTTTAAATTATTCGATAGAAGATATTCAAAAACATTCTGCCTTGTTCGCTGACATGTGGATAGGCTTAATATCAAATTGGCTTTATAGTAGAGTAAGCGTGCCTTTACATTTAAAACGCATAGTTTAAGCATTATTTCACAAACAAAATACAGCATAACATTTTGTAAAATTCAGCATTTTAAATTGGAATTAAAGACATACTGACCAATATTGACATTTCTTCCACTCGGCTCCTGAGTTCAAAAGCTCTTCTTCGTTTGGACTTTTATTTACTACTGATATTTTAGGTAGCTTTGGGGGTGGCGGTCTACTGGGGTGGAGGGGAGAATTCGTTTTTGTTGGGTTTTTTTTTTTTTTTCTCTTTTTTTCCTTTTTCCCTTTCTGAGGGGGGGGCTGTGGTAGCACACACAGAAGATATCAAATATCACGAAACTAGCAATGGATGGTCGCTCGCCACTGTATCCGCATGGAAAAACTCTGTCAACGCCGCAGTGGGAGGGGTAGGATTGCTTATAGGACCTAGAGCACTAAAAACGCTTAATAGCATAGAGAAAATACAACCTAGAATGATGGTAGCTACATTTAACGGAAACCCCAGAGCAACAATCGTCTCATGCTACAGCCCCACCAATGTTAGTGAAGAAAATGAA
>CAUZXS010000406.1:85000-110000 GCA_963585895.1 Sepioteuthis lessoniana
CCTTTTCAATAGCTACAACACAGAGGTGTAGGGGAGGGCGCTACTCTTTTCCCTGAATTTGTCCACTTTACCCTTGATACATACCTTATAATGCTGAGTGTTAAGCAAGGAGGTATCAAGTACCATTTTTAAAGTCTTTGGTATGACGCGACCTGGGATTGAAGCCAGGTCTCCCGGACCATTGGCGAACACTCTACCCAGTAGACCAATGAGCCGGTACTTCAGACTAATACCATAGGAAAAGTTATGAAACCCTTTATCCCCCACCAGCTATGGGTTAACTAGTACCACTAATGTTCTACAAGGATGGCTTTGGCATTAAATAACCAATGAGGGTTGATATGCCATTAAACAAAAAAAAACAAAACAAAACAAACTAAACCTTATGAGTCACTATGTATCTTAGCCTTGGGAAAGTTATGAAGCCTTTATTGCCCAACTAGCAACGGGTTAAATAGCATCCCTGCTGTTGTTCTACGATGATGGCTTTAGCATTAAATAACCCACAAACGTTTATAATCCATTAAACAAAAAAAACAAACAAACAAAAAAACAAACAAAAAACAAATTCGTGAGCAAGAAAGTTAATAGATTTAAATTCCTCAATCTAATTTTACGATATCTGAAGAAATTAACATCTTAACCAACAAAATTAAAACCCGATATTTGAATTGAAAAATATTTGATTTTATTTATTCTTGGAGAATAAAGTGACATTCTCTCCTGGCTTAAATTTCCTTCAAGTTTTTGATGAAAGGATTGGTTGGTCGGTCGATTTCTTTGTTTAAAGGCATATCAACTTTTGAGGGTTATCTAATGCCAAAATCACCCTTACAAAAGAACATTACTCCTAAGTCTATTCTAACTCTGAATAGTTGTACCTCTTGGGGTTCTGTTTCTGGTTCAAATTGATCTGTTTCTGTAAACGTTTAAAATGCTATGTTGATACATTAGCTCTTAAAGCATTGACATTTCAATTGCTCGAAATCATTTAATCGTGTGCCAGTTATTAGTATTAGATCTGAATAATTACTCTAAAGTTAGTAAATTATTATCATTTAACTAGATTATAAAACTCGTCAACCAGCCAACCAACAAACAAACCTGGCCCAATCGGCTGGCGCTATAGAATACACCTCGTGCATTACTGCAGAGCGGTAAGACTCCCCTAATAAGTGTCCTGTATTAACACTAAATCTAATGGTGAAACTCCAGTAATGCTAAAGCTTTGGAAAACAAGTCGTGCCTCTTCATTGCCATCGCTCCCAGGTCCACTCTGGTCCGGAGTAGTAGCACCTGATAGGGTCCTATGTTAAGGTTAAATAGAACTAAAAATGTATCTATGCTAAACTGAATTGTTTGAAATAGAAGTTTTTACATTTAACTGTGTGTAAAAAAAAAAAAAAAAAAAAAAAAAAAAACTGCTTATGCTAAACCGAATTATTTGAAATAGAACTGTTTATATGTATAAAAATTGATCTGGTATTAAATAACTTACAATGTTTGATATGCCATTAAACCAAACCAACAAACAAACCACTCATCTTGCTAATTTTATTAGCATATTGTTCTGGTATACATTTTTCTTACTAGTGTAATCATTAAATCGTATGAAAGTTTTGCCATATTTGTTTTTTAAAAAATTTCCAAGCTAATTTGTATATTTTGCTTTAAAAAAATTTGATCTATTTTATTTTATTTTATTTCAATAAACGACTTTTTTTGTTGATAACATTAATAATTATTGTTGCCTTGACCTTAGGAAAATATTTTATCTTACCCAAAATTTTTATTTTTAAAAATCTATTTTGAAATGCAATTAATAACTTCATATATCCATTATGATTTTTCTAATGAAGATTAACTTTATTACAAATTTTCAATTCATTTGGAAAAGCAAAGTTAATCTGAGCTTGAAATTTATGTCGGTAAAAGTGTGTGTATTTTTAAATATAAAGATATTTTTAATGCAAGGTGGCTTTATTTTTTTTGTTATTCAAAGTCAGTGCATTTGCATGATTATAGAAATAAAATTAGAATTGGGTAGTTGATTCGGTTTGGTTTGGTTTTATGACACATCAACCGTAGTAGGTTATTTAATGCCAAATCCATTTTTATACATATAAACAATCTTATTTCAAACAATCCAGTTTAGTACAAGTACGCGGTTTAAATGTCGAAAACAGTTCTATTTCAAACTATTCAGTTTTAACAGTAAAGTTAAATGGTTCCAAGTATTAAACATAAGTCATTTATTTACGTACAGTTGAATGTCAAAACAGTTCTATTTCAAACAATCCAGTTTTGCATATGTACACAGTTTAGTTCTATTTAACCTATAGAAAGTGGACCTGGAAGCGATGGCAATGAAGAGATAGGCCGTACTCCCCAAAGATCTAGCATTACTGGAGCCTCATCAACAGATTGTTTAGTGTCATATCAAGTCTTACCCCTCTGCAGATATGCAGTCAGTGTATTCTACAGAATTGGGTATAATTTTGAGATTCGAACAGGATAACTTTACTGCAATTACTCTGAGGTCAACTTTGATTCGGAGAGGTAGAGTTGGTTTGGGTTCTGTAGGAATAATATAGTTGTGTACAAACAGATGATTATTAATATTTAAAAAAATAGATCTGTTAGAAAATTATTTGTATTAGATAGGAATACTTGATTGTATATTCTTTGGAGCCAACAGATGATTATTAATATTGAAAAAATAGATGTTTGAAAATTATTTGTATTAGATAGGAATACTTAATATGATATAGTTTGGTACAAACAGGATTATATATATATGTATCATCATCATCATGTCGTGCTGGTAGCATAGATATCTCTGACCCTCTCTCGCTACTTTTCCCTATCGTTCATCGCCTCAGGCAGGTCTTCTGGACAACATCCTGTATCCTCACATAGTTGCTGAATGTATGTTCGTGCTGGTCGTCCTGCTTTTGCACGGCCATGTGTGGGGGTCCATAAGAGTACATCACTTATGAGTTCTTCCCTGCTTCTCCAGCAGTGTCCTGCATGTCTGGTTTGTCTAACTTGAATAGTTTTCGTGATAGGAGGCAGGTGGCCGTACAGTTGGTGTCTTGTGGGGTGTTGCCGCCAGGACTTGTTCAAGATTGCTCGCAGCATTCTTGTGTAATTGCCGTCTAGCTTCTTCTCCAGCCGTTTTGTTAGAGTCCATGTAGTGCATCCATATAGCAGTATCGATGCGACTGCTGCCTGGAAGAAACTGCGTTTCATTATATCGGTTAGGTCTGATTTCCATATAATCGATAGCCTATCGATAGCTGTCCATGCTTTCGTTAACCTCGTGTCGATGTCTTTTTCGGTTGATGCGACGCTGCTTCCTAGGTAAGTGAATTTGTCTACTAGTTTAAAAGGGGTTCCGTCTAGAGTGGAGATGTCCCCCGTTTGATTATAGCACATATATTCCGTTTTGTGTGCATTAACATAGAGGCCTATACCTGCGGCTGCTCAAGTTCTGTTTTGAAATTATTTGTATTGAACAGGAATACTTGAAACCATTTTGTGGTGAGCAAACGAAAGATTATAAAATTAAAGAATAGATCTGTTTGAAAATTATTCAACGAGCAGTAACGAGTATGTATTTTTTTTTTATATATCCAAATTTAATTCATGACAAAGGTTGAGCATTGAACACTATGGGCTTCAGTAGTGGGGCACTCGATGAGGATCGAATTCTTACACGAGCTATCAACTTCGATACCAGATTATAAGTAGTAATTTACTAAGTTTTTTTTTGTTGCTCAGATATGATACAAGGTCGTATGAACAGGGCACCAATGAAAATCTAATTTTAGGAGGTGCCCGTGGTGTAATGGTTATCGTCAGAGGACATGGGCACGGCGATACGAGTTCAATTCCTGGACAAGACTGACTGCATTTCACATAGCACTAATACCCTTGGGAAAGGTATGAATCCAATTATTCTCCCTCTAGCTATGGATAAATAGTAGGGCAGACTAGGTTCTTCAGCCTTGGTGAGGCAACTAGTCCAGGAGAAGGAAAACTCTGAATTCAAACCTCTTAAACTTCGCTTAAAAAAATTGACCTTGTGTCATATCCTGCCCGAGCGGAGGGGTTGGGTAAATAGGACCAATGAAAATCTAACCCACTCGTGAAGGTTTTCTAGTCTAGTTTGCTGACTATTACACCACATGAGGTGCCCGAGACGAACTTAGAAGTCAGTAGTCGACAGAAAGTACTTGATATTTGTTGGTATTAAATAGACATATGTAAATTAAATCACACACACACACACACACTCTTAACGTTTGAAGATCGCTATCATTTGCGCTAATTTTTTTATTGTTTCACGTACTTTTTTGTTTATTTTTTTTATTACAAAGCCATAGATTTTAAAACAATAAGAAACAATACTATGAAATAGTTAAATAAAAAGAATGAGATTAAGTACAAAAGCCTTTGGAAGTAGTTTTACATGTGATAAAAACACCCGATTGATAAATAGATTGATTGATATATATGAGGTGTGTTCAAATATTGATCCAGTTATTGTATTTCCTAATACAGAAATGAACAATCAATGAAACAATATATTTCTTCAAAAGAGTTCCATCAGCATTCTTGTTCCAGTGAGTCTTTCAATGATCGAAACACCTGGGAAACGCGCTTGTATTCCTTTTGATACCATCCGCGTTCTCAAATCTTATTTGAATTTTCAGTTGAGGAAAAAAGAAAAAGTCACACGGAGAAAGGTTTGGTATTTAAGTTGCTTCATTTGCACAATCCTATGTTTCGGAAAAAAAAAGAACCGTTTATCAAAAATATAGAGAATGAGCACTGATTTGTCTGTATTTTGTCTAGACGTCTAGACTTCATCACTTTATTATCTAAGTTGCTCAACTGTGCACACATCGTTATTCAATTTTCGAATTGTAAAAAATTTAAAGACAGCCATGTGACTTTTTGATTGCTCGTCGTGGATACACAAAAAGAAAGTATCCTAGTTATGACACCAAACTGTAAATGGAGTTTAGAATCAACTTCTGGAGTTGTAAGGAGTGTGAAGTATTGCTTCATTGCCATTTCTCCCAGGTTCACTTCGATTCAGGTGATAGTACCAGTTAGGATCCCATTTTAGGTGAAATAGATCAGATTGAAATTTATTTGTATGGAATTGGAATACTTGATATAACTGCGTGCAAACAAATGATTACTATAAACGAATGACAAAAGTGTGACATAAAAAATGGCGAACGCTGAAAATACGTGTAGTTTTGATTATAACCAAATATTTACAAACAAATCAAGTTTCGGCATTAAATAAGTCATAAGGATTTGATATGCCATTTAACGAATAAACCAAATCATTATAAACCGTTCAGAGTCTATATGTGATCAAACAAAGCAGCCAAACCATATTGTGTATAAATTGTTAGTATTAGATAGGAATAAAGTTGTTGTTGGCGACCGTAGTCGAGGGTGACCCGAAGGCTCCCTTTTCTACTGCTACTACACCGAGGTGTAGGGGAGGGCGCTACTCATTTCCCTGTATTGCTCCACTTTACCCTTGATACGTACCTTATATTGCTGAGTGTTAAGCAAGGAGGTATCAAGTACCATTTTAAAAGTCTTTGGTATGACGCGACCTGGGATTGAAGCCAGGTCTCCCAGACCATTAGCGAACACTCTACCCACTAAGCCAATGAGCGGGGAATACTTGAAATTATATAAGCGTGCGAACAAGGGATTATAATAGTGAAATAAAAAAAAGTATTTGAAAAGAATAATTTCAGTGGAATGTTGAAAACAAAAAGTTTTGACTGTAACTAAGCATTTACAAATTAATTAGATTTTAATATTAGATAACCACAGTTAAAAAAAACAATCCAAATCGGAGAAAGAAATATAGCTTGAAAAATAAGACAAGATGTATTGATAAATAAAAAAAACAAAGGGATAAAACGATAAAAGACGACGAATATTATTGAGGGTCAAAGTAGAATAAAATAAAAATTAAACGAAGAGAAGGTAAAATAAAAGAAAAAGAAAAATGTGATTAAAGGGAAAAGCGATGTGAGAATTAAAAATGAAATAAGAAACAAAAATATGTATCAAAGAAAAAGCCCCACTCCCAAAGAAGACTCACAAAAAAAAAAACAAACCCAAAATGGCTCCGTGGTAGCAGAAATCAAATCGAGGCAAATGCGCATGCGTCACCGGAACTTTGACAATTTGTCAATTTTCTTTAGTTCTTCTTCATATTTTGTGTGGGTGCCTACCGAACATGAACGAACAGTAACCAATGAATATGCATTGATTACATAACAATTGGAAGTTGGAAACAGTGCATCCAATGTTAAAGGGATAGAGGTCCTTTTTTTATGATAAGGAGGCTCTCTTATCCAGAAGACAGTTGAACACTAATCTCTGTTAAGAAACCGAAATTCCATATATTGATCATCATTGGAAACAGAATAAAAGAAGGTCTTCAAATACACTACCCTTTCATTAGAACGTGTATAGATCTTCATTTCTTCTTGTATGTAATTTACGTTTGCATACACGCACGCGCATGAGCGTGTGTGCGTGTATTTATCTGATACTTCCATCACGAGAGGGATGTGACAGAAATGTCAGTTCGTTAAAAGGAAAGCAGCTGGCTTGAGTCGAGATTTGCATTTCTGCTTGTGTGTGTGTGTGTGTGTGTGTGTGTGTTTATCTAACCCCTCTGTCAAGTGCAGAATGGGACTCAGGGTCAATGACCAATCTAATCAAGCCTTTGTGTGTGTGTGTGGGGGGGGCAATGGTTGGTTGACTGGCTTTAAGCGGAGTAAAGCTGGTTTTAAAATCAGAGTTTTCCTTCTTGGTTGGATGTCTAATCAGGGTAAATAACACAGGAAACTTTACTATGTACCATGGATTCATCCTTAGCGTAACTGTTATCGACACAGGAAATGGAGTCCGTGATCTGAGTTCAATTTCTGAACCAGGTTGATCACGTTTAACTTCGTGCTAATCCTCTTGAGAAAGACATGAACCCATCTCTTCCCTCGAGCTACGTGTAAACAGGCGAGGTTTGGTTCACCCAGCATGGTTTGGTAAATAGTCTAAGAGGAGGAAAACTCCCAATTCAAATCAGCTGTAACAAAGTTAACCGGGTCAGAGTGGACCTGGGAGTAAAAGCAACGAAAAGAGGATTCCACAGTTCCTCCTGCTCTAGAACATCGGATGCAGTTTAGTGTCATACAAAGGAAACTTTTTCCCGAAGAGGGGTTCTGTGAACGATGTAGTCAGTGTATTCTAGGCTTCAGTGACAGGGCAAGCAAGCAAGCGTGTGCGTGTGTGTACACAATTGAGGGAGTTTGGTTACTCTTGGAAGTTTTTTGTTCTACCCATCAACATTATCATCAAGGTGTACCGACAGCACGGATCCGGTGGACTCTCGCCATCTGTCTCTATTGGTCATCGCTCTTGTTAAGTACTAAAGACAGCACGCAATGTCCGAACACAGTTGATAAAAGTAAGACATTGCTGGCCGGTCAAAACTGTTGTGGTAATTTACGAAGCTCTTTGCTTCGATGTAGCACAAGGCCAAATGAATGGGGCACCCAATGAGACTCGAACTCACTCGAGTAGGTTTGCTAGCCTAGCTTGCTAACCATTACACCACCAGAGGTGCCCTTAATTTACTAAGCTTTTTGCTTAGATGTAGCACAAGGCCATACGAATGGGGCACCCAATGAGACTCGAACTCACCCGTGTAGGTTTGCTAGTCTAGCTTGCTAACCATTACGCTACCCGAGGCGCCCCGGTCAACACAGTTGTGTCTATGTCTAGGAGTCCATAAGAGAACTACGCTTACGAGTTCGTCCTTACAACTTTAGCAGATTATTTTCATCTTACTCAAATGGTTTCTAAGATGGAAATAAAGTAGCCGTACAGTGCTGCCTCCAGGATTTGTTGAAAACAGAACGTAGCTCCCATCTTGCTTTTTTTCCAAGCATTTCATTAGAGTCAAGTGAGTAGCACTGACACGGTTTCATTTGGGAAGAATTTCCGTTTTATTCTATCAAACCCGGAACATTCTATTTGGTAGGGTTTTGTTTTAGCTGTCTGCAGGGGATGTAATTGGTATTCTTGGCCTCACCAACATCGCACCTATTTCATGAGACATGGGTAAAAGAGGGTTTGTTGTTTGAGTATGCATTATTTAAATTCCATGATCCTGCATCAAAGAAGGAAAATAAATACAATGGAATTCCGACATGAACTTATCATAGAAAGACGGGGTCATATTAGCAAACAGTAAAATCAAATTCACCGACGCAGAAATTTCGCATCATGGCCGGTAAAATTTTGCAGCCGATCTCCAACACAGACTTTTTCCGATAAGAGTTTTTGTTCTCATTGATTTTCCGAAAATGCACCAACGTTGAACTTGTTTCAAAAGATCGATACAACAAGAAATGTAATTCTTCATTTTTAGATAAGTAATACAATTTATTTATCGCCAAAATCTATTTTACAAGAAAAATGCGTACCTGCATCATGTGGTGATATTATATATTTATAAGAAAAGCACTAAACTAGAATGTCTCAATATAAACTGGACGAATCTATACAGTAGTAAAAAAAAAATTTTTCGTAACATGTAACTACATTTTGTAAAATAGAATTGTTTAATTTTGACTGCGTTCATATTTTTTTCGTCAATTTTAAAAGAAATATTCTTGCTGTTTTTGGTTTTACAATAATATCAAAATTGTCACTTTTGCTTACTGTTCCTTTTTTTATATAAAAATGCTAATATTGATGGTTAAAAATCTTTAAAATTATATTGTGTTTCACTCCGTAAGTTTTTTTACTGCTAGATTTAACCCATTATATGGTTGAATAGAATTCGATGAAATCTTTCTTTTTCACATAAAACTATAATTTATTCTACTCGTTTAAGCTATATTTATCTTCCAATAATATCAAAGCTTTGGGTTAAAAACGGTCTCGGTGTTGTGGACTGTGAATATAATTTTTTTTAATAGTTATTTGAAAAATATTCCCTTGAATTTTTTAAAAACGTTTTTATAGATCATTACTTCATTCAATGAAAAATTCTATTTAAAATAATTTGGTATGAAAGAATAAGCTCTCTTCTTAACTGTTTGCTGTCATTCTATTGCGTAATGGCTAAAGTGTTGGATTAGGAGTTTGAACTCCACTCTGTCTATTATGTTCATCATCAGACTAAAATATTCGGAAAAGATATGAACCTCTTAATCCCCCTGCTATGGGCTAAATAGTATCAATTCTGTTGTTCTATACAGATGGCTTTGGCATTGAATAACCGACGAAAGTTAATATGCCATTACTCAAAGAAACCGAACCAAACCAGTTAGTTGGCATATATACACAAATTTGTAACATACGCATAGATTGTATATATGTTTCACCTTAATCATATTTACCCAACCCCTGCGTTCGGGCAGGATATGACACAAGGTCAATTTTTTAAGCGGAGTTTAACAGGTTTGAATTCAGAGTTTTCCTTCTCCTTGACTAGTTGCCTCACCAAGGCTGAAGAACCTAGTCTGCCCTACTATTTACCCATAGCTGGAGGGAGAATAATTGGATTCATACCTTTCCCAAGGGTATTAGTGCTATGCGAAATGCAATCAGTGCAGGATTTGAACTCGTGTCGCCGTGTCCAATTTCTGCGACGATAACCATTTCACCTTAATAGGCTTTATATTTGGGAGAGTCACTGTGGTGTAATGAGACTTCGTAGTGAGTTCGAGCCCCATTCGCGCTATTATGTTCAATTTTAGACAAATGCCGTTGGGAAAAGTACAAAAGCCCCTTATGGGTTAAACAGTATGACAATTGCTTTTTCCAAAGGTGGTTTTGACTTTGAATAACCCAAGAAGGTCTATATGCAATTAAACTAAGAAACCAGAATTAAACCTTTTCCTTAATAGTTTCTTATATTTTTTAAATTAACCCAATGAGAAAATTTGAGGGGAGGTGGTGCCTTTTGAACTGGGCTGTGAAACCTTGTGTGAATTCACTGCGTTTATTCTTTAATACTCAAAACTGCTCACATGGTGGGCAACTGACGATTCCCTCATTTCCCCAGCCACTCACACAAAAGCGTCATAGATTATCT
Organism: Sepioteuthis lessoniana; assembly: GCA_963585895.1. NCBI lineage: Eukaryota > Metazoa > Mollusca > Cephalopoda > Myopsida > Loliginidae > Sepioteuthis > Sepioteuthis lessoniana. Next base: position 95,160 of record CAUZXS010000406.1, read on the forward strand.
GAGTTAAAACATAAAATTTCTATGTCATATTTTTATTCTTTTTATGACACGTTTTTTCATTTGGTTTTATTACTTGAGTTGCTTTTTCTCCATCAAGAACGTTATTATTGATTAAAACGAGCTTTCTCTCACGAGAAATATGTATTTACCATCTCCCTGTACGTGCATAATGTGACATAAGGTCAATATTTCAAGCGGAGTTTAACAGGTTTAAATTCAGAGTTTTCCTTCTCCTAGATTGGTTGTCATACCAAAGTTAAAAATCCTAGCCTAACCTAATATCAACCCATAGCTGAAAGGATAAGTGCAGGATGCATACTTTCCTCAAAGGCATTAGTGCAAATATGAAATGCAAATAGGCTTGTTTAGGATTTGAACTCAGGTCGCCGTATTCACTTCCTACACCACAAGCGCTTTCTCCAATAGGAAATACATTACCAAATTCTAAATCCCAAGATTTCTTCTGTAAAGAAAGTAAAAAGCAAAGAAAAAGCGTACTTTTCTCAAAGTCAAATAAATAGATAATTTAATGAAATTATTTATAGTTAAAATAGTTTGACAAGTTTTCATTAAATTCTGCAGTTCCCAAGATAGTAATAGTCGCACAGAAGTCTAAGAAAGAAATAAAAATAAATAAAAAGGAAAAAAAATAGAATTAAAAAAAATTCTGTCTACATTCTATCGAACGTTTTTCAGGTCAACTTTTGAGAATTGGGGCAACACAAAAAGATACTTAAAAACAATCTTTACAAAATGATAGATCTTTAGAAAAAATATTTTATGAAAGTCATTCGCTGGCGCCTTTGGTGGTGTAACGGTTAGCAAGCTTGACTAGCAAACCTACACGAGTGAGTTCGATTCTCATTGGATGTCCAATTCATTCGGCCTTGTGCCACATCGAAGCAAATAGCTTTGTAAATTACTATGAAAGTCATTCATCATCATCAAAGAATGCTGACAGTACAGTTCCTTTTGACTTTGACGCTGTCCGTCCCTATCGTCTAACGCTTTGTGTTAGTCCTCTAGACGATATCCCGTGTCAGCACCGAGCTGGGGAATGTAATTTTTTTGCTAGTTGGCCAACACTGGTATGTCCATGTGTAGTGGTTCATTGTAGAACGTCGCCCATGATTTCGTCTTCATTTCTTCCTCAGTACTCAGCATGTCTTGCTTGCCTCCCTTAGAGGGTTTGCGAGATGGGAGATAAATTGCCACTCAGATACTGTTTTGTAGGGTTCTGTGTTCAGATTTTTTCAAAACAGTACGTAGCATTCTTGTATTGTTCTTATCTAGCTTTTTCTCCAGGCGTTTAAATGTTTAAGTGATGAAAAATGCTGATTCAGTAATATTAAGGGTACTGGGCCAACAAACACATTCGATAAAATATCTTCTGCTGAACTTTTAAATTTTGTATTTTCTTTGACAGCTTCGAAAATTTGTAAGATTTATAGTGTACGAGACAAGTATTAAATCCGTTTGGTTCTCTTTCTTAAACGGTCCATAATGATATTAATACTTCTTTTCCGGAAGGAGAGAAAGAATCTAAAGAGTATTTCATTGTTATCATCAATCTAGACGGTAAAAATGACGTTCAGTGCGATCGTCAACCCAACAAGATTGAACCGGAAATTACCTTATTTAGGGCATTTTCATTGTATCAGTCGAATAAAAATGTCATCACACTTGCGGCATGACATGATGATGGTGATGATGCATCGCTACACGTCAGTAGGTTTCTTGTCCCACGCATTACCAAAGTTTTTCAAATTTCCGATTCAGTGCGTCATGTTACTTATTTACATTTCCGGCCCAGAACTTCACCACACTTATCAATCGAGTCGTCGGATTAATTTTTCTCCTGTCTGATGATTGTCTTACATTCGACACATGGAAATTTTAGCTGCAGGGATAAAGAAGTGAGTAAACTTGCATAGTTTTTTTTACTGCTCTGTTTTTGATGATCAAACTACTTTAATTTTACCGCCAACATTTTATTTTCAAACTGCTTCTTCTTATCATAGTTTGTTTTTATATATATAAGTACGAATGGGTCAGACAAAATCTACCTAGGTTTCACCTTTCCGGATTATCAGGGAGAAGCAGATTTTGTCTGATCCATTAGGTACTTATATTAATATTTGCTCTACCTTTTATCGAGTACTATCTTCGTTTACTTAGTCCTCTGTCATAGTTTTTTTTTCTTTTAGCTAGACATTACGATATTCTTTGATTTTTTTTTCAGACAATACGTATGGTTTTAATCTTTTTTTTTTTTTATGGAACTTTTTTTCCAAATATCACTTTGTATTTGTTTATTCACAAGTTGGATCATTTGTTTTTTTTCACTCTGTCAGAGTTAAAGTTAGTGATTTACCTAAAATAGAAATACATTATATATATAAGTGCTTATATTCAACAATCTCAGCGGTTTAAAATTTGTCTCTGTATTTTTTATGGGGGAGGGGAGTTAGTAATAATAACCAACAACGTAAATCTTGATGGTATCCCCCTCCCCCCAAAAGAACAAAAAAAAACGAGTCGTAATGTATTAATTGCTAAAAGTGTCATAAAAGATTAAAGGTAACATCGAAACTTTGTGCTTTGATCAAAACTCTTCCCCCCCCCTTTTTTTTTTCTTTCTTCGTTGGGGAGAAGGGTTTTGAAGTAATCGTCAGTTACTCACCATGCGTTGGTTTTGGGGATTTACGACTAAAATTGCGAATTCTACTCATGGTTCCCCGTCAGTTTTTATGACGCACAACCTTTCCTCAAATATTCTCAAGAATATAACGAAGCTATCAAGGTAAGTGGTATCAACTGACTAAATATGAGATTTAAAATTTATCCTTCGTGGAATTTATCTCTTGTGAAATATACTATTTATCCTTCGTGAAATGTACAATTCATAGATGTGACATGCATTCAAAAAAAATTCTGAAAAAAAAAAATCACTTACGTGCTGAGATGCCAATGCAGTAGTGTAACAATCCGACAAGCAAATGGTCAGTTATCCGTCATGCACCCCACCAAACGAGCGAGTTTGGCACAAGGCCTTTTTAAGGTGGGTCCGACGCAGGCCTGCAGCCCACGCGCGTCCGGTATTGACAAGCAAATGGTCAAGAAGGGAGATTACTCTTTTAGACATTTTATAGTTTAATTTACATATAAACAATATTTTCCCGCCTTTTTCTTACATACACACACACACTCTTAAACACGTATATATACATATATATGTATATGTATAAAAAGATTAAAATGAATTTGGTTATTGTACTCTATAACATGAAACTGTCATAAAAAATGAGATAAAATTTCTTGGCGGTTTTTACGACTTTCCTTGTCAGATTCTGATTTAACGAATATTTTTGAACGATTGTTTATTCTTAGCTGTTTACCATATTTACCCAACCCCTCCGCTCGGGCAGGATATGACACAGGGTTAATTTTTTTAAGCGGAGTTTAACAGGTTTGAATTCAGAATTTTCCTTCTCCTAGACGAGTTGCCTCACCAAGGCTGCAGAAATCAGTCTGCCCTACTATTTACCGACAGTTGGAGGGAGAATAATTGGATTCATACCTTTCCCAAGAGTATTAGTGCTATGTGAAATGCAATCAGTCCAGGATTTGAACTCGTGTCGCCGTGTCCATTTCCTATGACGATAACCATTACACCACGGACACCTCAGCTGTTTACTATATCATCATGATCATCAATGAGTATCTTTTTTCTCCAAGCTTTTCGTTAGAGTTTTGGTGGTGCATTCACACAGTTGTATCGACGCAGTCACAGCTTGGAAGAAATCTCATTTTATTTTATCCATGAGGTCAGATTTCCATATCTTCTATAACCAGTCGAAAGCGGTCCACGTTTTCACAATGTGAATGTTAATATCACTTTCAGTAGATGAGATATTGCTATCGAAGTATGTGAACTTGTCAACTAATTGCAGATCCTTGCCACTTAAAATGGAAATTACTTCACCTTGTTTAAAACACAAGAACTCTGTTTTATCAGGGTTCATGTAGAAGACAATGCCCCTTGCCGCTTGCTTCAGATTATGAAGCAGAGATTCGGCTTGAATAGATACATTTGCAAAAAGCACTAGATCGTCTTCGAAGTCTGCATCTTTTTCTGCGGAATATCCACTATTTCTTGTCATTTTTAATGTGAAACCATTTTCTTTAATTAAATCTATTGACGTTTGTCGTATGTAATTTAGGTAGTTTATAAATAGATAAGTGCTAATGCATTTCCTTGTGAGATTTTAGCGATAATAACAAAGTCGGTGTCACTATCGAGAGAGCGAACTGTTGCTTTCGTATTTTTGCAAAGTTCCATTATAGTGCTTAAAGTTTATTTGGGGAGACCATACGCCAGAAATATTTGCTTTTTCTTCTGTTCATGGAATCAAAAGCCTTGAAGAAATCTACGAACAATATCTATATCTATGTGTGTGTGTGTGTGTGCGTGTGTGTGTGCGTGTGTATTTCCTTTTCTTGTTGTTCCAATGAGAGAAAAAAAGTAAATATGTTAAAATGAATAAATCTGCAAAGAGATTTATTTTTTTAAGATTTATTTATTTTACTCTTACACGTATTTCTAACGTCTTATCATTGTCGTTAGGAAGTGTTTAATGATTTCTGGCGGTGTCACCATTGGTATATATATATATATATATATATATATATATATATATATATACACGAGGTGCATACGATAAGTTTCCAGGCTTTTTTCGTATGGGCACTTTTTTTGATAGTACACACATGAAACTCTAGTCCCCTTCGAAGTAATCTCCTCCAGCTGCAATGCACTTGTTGTACCGTTCCAAAAACTTCTGGAAGGCCCCATTGAAGTCCTCTTGTGTGAGCGTGTCAATGACTTTCGTCACAGCCTCTTTCATCTTCTCAGTTGTCTCATAACGACAGCTTCTGAGCTAAGGGAATAACCAAAAGTTACATGGAGCAAGGTCTAGACTATGGGGATGGTGAGGGAGTATCTTGATGCCCATCTCGGTCAAATAGTCTGTGACAAGGATGGAATTGTGGACTGGTGTATTTTCCTGGTGGAAATGCCACTGACCCGATTTGAAGAGTGCTGGTCCCTTCCGACTAAATCTCTTCCTGAACTCTCTTAAAACCTTAACATAGTAACCCTAACCCTTACCTTTTGGCCAATTAACTCTGGTGTATTGACTTCCTTACTCCTCATCATCCCTCACAGACTCCCTGCCTTCCTTTAATCTCTTATGCCACTCAAAAACTGATGCTCGATTCATGCAAGATGGCCCAAAAGCAGTCTGAAGCATTCCATGCGTTTATGTGGCATTTTTTCCAAGTTTAAAACAGAATTTTATTGCATATCGTTCTTCTAAAGTGTCAGATTGGATTTTTGAAATTCACCAGCTGTGACAATCAGGCTTTAGTAGGGTGTATTCTAATTGCTGCTGTAGCTGTTCATTTGAACCTGAAATCACAAAGATTGGTCAGTCATCTCATAAAATGTATAGCAATAACATTCTGAATTTTCAAGTGTCTACAACAATTTTAAATGCCCATACGAAAAAAGTCTGGAAACTTATCGTATGTACCTCGTATATATATATATATATATATATATATACGAGCTAGGTGCTTTTTAAAGAAATGTTAGATCCAGCACTCAATAAAACAGCAACTGCATGGTCACTTGCCTCCCGTCTCACCAACCATCTAAGTAAGACGAACAAGACATGCACTGCAATGCTGGTGAAAGTAAGCACGATTTCTTAAGCGATGTTCACGTGCTATCAGTATGACTTGATGATGATGATGATGATGATGATGATGATTTATATATGTAGAAAGTGCGACAGAACTTACCTCCAGAATTTACGTCGGAATAATACTGTTCTGGATAGAAAATAGACACTACTATGGGTTGAAAATTATATCTGGAACAGCATCATTTCGCCGTAATATGAAATGACCACGAAAGGCTCTATAGGTAGCAATTACAAATAAACTAATCTTTAAAAAAATAACAACAATTCAACTACAAATGCACCGTATGCACCGGCCCAAGGCATGATCGCATCTACAAAAAAATGGTAAGATACAAGTTAGATGAAGATACCATAACTACTTTCCTAAGTTTACTCGCTGCACATATGTGGCACCTCGTATATATATATATATATATATATATATATATATATATATATATATATATATATATATATATATATATATATTTCGTTAAAAAATGAAATATTTTGAAATTTCGCTTAAATATAGGCTGAGAGCGTTATCTTCTGATGGTTGGACCAACTGGCAACTTGTAACTGAATTGGAACATCACTTTGCATTTCCAGCTGAAAGAACGTTAAGTACCTGGCGTCACTTGTTCTGTTAATTTGTTGAATTATCGGTCTCTTTTGTAGAAAATATCGAATGAGTGCGTCAGCTTAAGTTGGAAAAATATGAAGATCCACAAGAACAATGTATCAAAAATGACTAGAAAGCCAAAAGATTTTTTATCGAGGTCAGATGTCGAGGTTTCATTATCAAATCAATCTCCTCATACCTGACTAATCTTAGACTTTAACCATAAGAGAGGTATATATATATATATATATATATATATATATATATATATATATATATAAAAGATCCAGAATAAGACTAAGACTAACTACATAAGCATGAATATGACATTCCCGCAGAGTTTCAACAAAGCCTGGTGATATCATTAGGTACTGTTGGGGCACTCTGGGTTATTGGTAATGATGCTTCAGCCTAGAAACCAAGCTTGAACTCAGTCATCATCTGATGAAGACTTTGTTAGAAGCAACACTTCTATTTGTACAGGAATCATGGTAAAATTTTATATATTTTTCGTTGGTTAATAACTCCTGAATTAAACATTCACCGGTTCATTGTGATGATATATATATATTGTTATGATTTGGATCTTGTGATTAGGTCAGATAATTCAAAAAGAGTTGATGTCATTTTGTTAAAGGTTCCTTTTGCGGAAAATATTTAATGGACTTGTTGACATAAGAAAGAAAATTACAAAGATCTGCAAGAGCAATGCGTAAAAAAAACCCCAAACTGCTTGACGATCGATATATTTTCATCTGAAGTCGGATGTTGAGGTTTAATTGCTGATTCGACCTCTGCATAACTCAGCTTGTCACCAACAGAAAAATGGAAATATAAGGTGCTGTTGGGGTGTTCAGTATTAGTGATAATGATGCTTTTGTCCCGAAACCATGCTTGACTAAAACTTTGTTGGTGGCACTACTGTTGTTGTCTTTGCGGTGACAGTTGTATGAATTGAACTATTATATTTTATTTTTTTAATAAACAATAGAAATAATAGAAAATACTTCGGGATTTAGATATGATTGAATGACTGATTTTAACGGCATGTCAACCCTTCTAGTGTTATTTTATTCCTAGAGATTTGATAATCACGTTCATTTACATTTTTTGTACAGTTTTTATTCTCAATCCTATTGGAGAAAAATTGAAAAACAAACTCAATCATCAAAAGTGATGAATTTATGAAAAGAAAAGTCGACGTTAAAACGTTTCGGTTTTAATGAACCTTCATCAGGACTTTAAAATGGCGAAACAAGTTTTGATAGAAAACGATGGATGTTTAATAGAATACAAAAAAATTTTATTAAACATCTATCAACACTTGTTTTACCATTTTGAAGAAGGTTAATTAAAACCGAAATGTTTTATCGTCGACTTTTCTTCGTAATAGATTCATCACTTTTGGATTACTTTGTTATTCAACTTTTCTCCATGCTGTCCGATTCCTTTCCATTATTTACTTCCACACAATCCTATTGAATGCAAATAATTTGCGAACAGATCTATTGGACTTATAGAGGGAATCCTAACAAATGCAACCACTTCGGGTCCGAGTTGACATGGGAGTAATGGAAATAAAGAGGTGACTCTACACTTCGCAGAGTTCTAGAACTTGAGCTCCACTATCCGATGCAGTTTAATGACACCTCTTTTTTTTTGGGGGGGGGAGTCTTATTCTACACCTCACCGACAAGAAGAAGAATTTAGATACTCAAGTCTATAATTATATTATCCATCGAAATATATTTATTTATCAGATTTGATTGATTTTTTACAAAAACCTATTGAAAGATAAAAAGTGTTGCATTGTAAAAAATCCTTTTTAGTAATATTAAAGGCACTTCTTGATTGCACTTGCCCGATAAAAATTAAAACCTGTTTTTAGGCCCAACCTGCATACGAGATGCTGATGGCAATAAAATCTATTCTGCGAAACCTTACTCTTGAACGTTTGCTATCAAAGGACTTTCTGACAGGGGTTCAAGAAGGAAAAATCAACCCATGGCCGAACACGTATCTTTTCTTATAATACAATGCCTGCTTTCTCTGGATAAACATGCATTTGTGGATTATAGAAGCGGAGAAAAATGTAGAATCCATTGATAATACCTTAATTCCATTCCATTTCTCAAATGAAATGCGGAAAAGACGACAAGACGAACTCAGGCAACACTCATCGTTACAATTCGATAAGCGGGGTGAGTTCCCTTGGCATAGTGGCTAAAGTATTTGTCTACGACATTGTAGTAAGTGAGTTCGAGCTTGAGTTGTGTTATTACGCTCAATTTCGGATTAACACCCTTGGGAAAGGTATGAATATGTTTATCCCTTTATGGGTTAAATAGTACCACTGCCCTTCTTCTATAAGGATTGATTCGGCATTAAATAACCAGCGAAAGCTGATATGCCTTTAAGCAAAGAAACCAAGCCAAGCCAAGCCAAGCCAATTCAATAAAAAAAAACTTCTGCCTTGCCCTCGCAATACACCCAACTATATATTAAATATTATCCCTACTGCTCTTCTGCAAGGATGTCTTTGACATTAAATAAATCATGAAGGTTGATATGCTATAAAAAAGAAACCAAACTAAAAGAAATTAATTAGAAACTTATTGCCTTGCCCTTGTAATACAAGCTATGTGTTAAATAGCATCAGTACTGTTTTTCTACAAGAGTGGCTTTGGTATTAAATAACCCAAGAAGGTTGATATGCCATAAAAGAAAGAATCTAAACCAAACAAAAGGGTCTAGAATTCAAAAATTTGCTCATTACTGGACTAGAAAAGAATTGTAATATTCCAAATCTTAAGGTATGAATTTACCCAACCCCTCCACCTACAGAGGATGTGACACAAGGTAATTTTTTATAAAGCTGATTTGAATTTAGAGTTTTCCTTCTAAAAGGCTAGTTGCCTCATATAGGATGTAGAACCCTATCAGTGCTACTAGTTACCCATGACTGTGGGAAGCAGAGAAGAGATGGATTCATGCCTTTCCCAAGGGAAATGCAATCAACATCGAAGTGAAGTGCAATGTAGAACCCTGTCAGTGCTACTAGTTACCCATAACTGTGGGAAGCAGAGAAGAGATGGATTCATTTTGACCATAACCGTTAAGCTAAGATCACATCGATAAATCTTGTGAAAGTATTGTGGGTGTTACATTATTCAAACAAATCCCGACTAAATGTTCATTCTCATATCAAGTCGCGTTGACAGCACGGATTTCTCTGACTCTCTTTCGTCATCCGTCCCTATCACTCATTACTCCCAGCAGGTCTTGCAAGCTCCATCCAGTGCCCGTACAGAGCTAATGTAAGTCCTCGTTGGTCGGCCAACACAAGCCCGTTCTTGTGTATGGGTCCATAGAAGAACGTCGTTTTGAGTTCGTCCTTGCATCCCCAGCAATGTTTCGTATCTCTTATTCGTCTTACTTGAATGATTTTTGAGATGGGAGGTAAGTGACTGAGCAGCTGCTGTTTTGTTGGATTTGCTTTCAGGATTGTTCAAAACAGCACGTAACATTCTTGTGTCGAACCCATCTAGCTTTTTCACAACCTCCATTTTTTGCATCCGTTGTAACTTAACAAAAGGTTACTACATGAGAAATAACGAAAGCGGAGTTTGGAAATGAAATGGAAATCTACAGAACATAAACAAAATACAATACTAGCCAGCGGCGTGAAGAAGGTAAACCACTGATAGTGGTGTACTACTTAATTAGCATATTAACAACCCTTCATAATAGGGTTCAACATATTTATGAGGAATGGGACATACCTATTAATGTTCATATGATAACATCCATACAGGAGACCGAGTGAATCTTTCAAAGATGCGTGAAGAGTCGGTTCCAACTTGAACGAAGAAGTTATTGCGCACATTGTATCCGTTATACGTTTTCACCTACTTCCACGGCCTCAGAAACTGAATGGTGAAAATAAAGCAGCAGGAGTCCTAAGGATTGAGACGAGTTTTATTTTCGTATTTCTCCTCCCCCGACGATTAGGCATTAACGTCATCAGTGACTATGCTAATTTAAAGGTTTGCTTTTTTTTGTTTAATGGCATATCAACTTTCTTGGATTATCTAATGCCAAGGCAACTCTTTTAGAAGAACAGCAGTAATACTATTTAAACCGTAGGTAGTTGGGATATTATCATATTTACCCAACCCCTCCGCTCGGGCAGGATATGACACAAGGTCAATTTTTAAGCGGAGTTTAACAGGTTTGAATTCAGAGTTTTTCCTTCTCGTAAACTAGTTGCCATCACCATTACCATCAGTCTGCCTTACTATTTACCCATAGCTGGAGGGAGAATAATTGGATTCATACCTTTCCCAAGGGTATTAGTGGTATGTGAAATGCAGTCAGTCTCGTCCAGGATTTGAACTCGTGTCGCCGTGTCCATTATATTTATAATAGGGATATTATGGGTTAATACCTTTCCCAAGAGGTATTTGTCAAAAAGTAAAAGTAATAACGTGACAAGAGTTTGAACTCGCTTACTTTGAGGCCGTAGTTTCGCACATTAACCATTACGCCACAGAGTCTCTCTCTACATTAAAGGATATTTTGATTTATTATAAAGACGAAAACAATGAGTATTAAAACTAGATATCAATTTAAATTAGTGCATTTTAGTAATAAATAGGATTGATTTGAAAAAATTAAACTTGTGATTTTAAAACAAAAAATAATGATATTCTTTTATCATATAATGGCTCTAAAACCTCGTAAAGTCGTTTCTGTTTTTTAAAATTTCAAATTGCATTTTAAAAGATCTAAAATGTCTGTCGCCAAAAGGCTAGTGCCAATATGTCGGCCAAAAAATAAGTGCACCAAAATGTCTAATTTCGATATTATTCAAGAATAAACAATTGAAGCAAATTATTAAATTTCTCTGTTTTTTGTTTCTTTTTTTTTTTTTAATCAAATTTAATTTCTGTACTAAAACAGAGGTTTTAAAGCCCGTGAAATAAATTCGTTCTGCTCAGCGAATACAAAACCACCAGTATTTAAAAATATACAGTGAGTGCCAAAATCTATCTTCTGTTTTAATTTTTTAACCAGCGTAGAAACATAGAATCAAGTATTGGTACACTAGAACGAATTGCACGATAAATGATTTGGTATATATATTTAAAGTTTGTTGGAAATGAAAACTGTCAACACATGATACTTATATATATATATATATATATATATATATAATTTCCTTGATAAATTCCTCCTACTCAAACAATTGTAAAATGAAATAATTCGTAGCATATTAATGGCTTCGTGACTGGTTCATTTTTAATCTAACGAAATGATGACGTGAGATGCGTAATGAGCAAAAATTTCCTGTACCAATGAAATAAATTAGCTGGGATTTATGTTTGAAAAATATCACGCAAAAGGTGAATGCAGAATATACCAACCTTCATTTAAAAATCAGGAGAAAGAGAGAGAGAGAGAGAGAGAGAGAGAGAGAGAGAATATGTTAGTAAAGAAAGTGAAAGAGAGTGTGAGAGAAAGAGAAAGAAGTTTGCGTGAAAATAGAATACATCAATCTTCATTTAAAAATCAGTGGAAAGAAAAAGAAAGAAACCATTCAAGTGACACACACACACACACACACACACACACATGTATATATATATATGACAAAGTAAGTGAAATATATATGTTAAGGTGGGGAGAAAGAAAGAGAGAGAATATAGACTATACCAACCTACATTTAAAGAGAGAGAGAGAGAGAGAGAGAGAGAGAGAGAGAGAGAGAGAGAGAGAGAGACCACGAGAAGAAGATAACGAATAGAGAATATTTTGAAAAGAAAGATAAATTAGAGCACAGCACAAATTAATAATAATAATAAAACAAGTACAAAAATGTACTTGAATAAAAATTGACTGCTTTTTAGTGGCATTAATAGTCTTTGTAATATATCAGTAACAGGATTTCACTGGTTTAAGTAAAGATACATCCTATACAGAGAATTATATATATATATATATATAGTATGGAAAAAAAATAAGGAAATCTGAAGTTTTGAAGCACGAAAATCAGTATTATATATCTATTACTTCCTCCTTGCTTTTTTGGTCAATATAATCTGAGAGAGGATTTCTTTCAATTGAGATTCAACTGATGCCTTTGAACATCTTATATGTCTCCTGTTTCTTTACAATTTGTTTATTTGATGTTTTTATTATTATACATGTTTCACATCACCTACTCTAACTTTGGATTGTCACCGGAAGTATCAAATGTCACTTTTAGTCTGACTACCTTCCTACCTTTTTGTTACCTCATGTCCTCTCGCTTACAACGAAGACAACTCTTCTCTACCATAGATTAAATGATTGGTAGCCCAGCTCTCTCTAATACCTCTCTATCTAGGATATGGGATTGCCATCCAAAACAAAGTATTTGTCCCAGGCATCGTTGATGGAACAGTTCAAGAATCATCAGTTAGTATTTATGTGGCAGGGGCAATTTCGCCCTAAAATAGGGATAAAAATAACAGTATTAATAAAGACACATAAGTCGTAAAATAGAAAGGGCAAGTGAAAAAAAGGTGCGTCTTCGAAAAAAACCCAAGAGGTTGATTAAGTCGTGAGGACTTTGGTATATTAAAAAAATAAGAATATCATGCGAAATTACCAGTAAAAAAGTTAATCCTTTTGTTTGACTCTTACACACACACACACACACACACACACACACACACACACACACATGGAGAGAGTAATAGTTAAAGTCGTAGGATATAGATACGGCAATACATTGTTGATAATGATTGTTTCTAAAGAGTTTTACTCGTAAAGTTGGAAATATAATCCGTATTGGTTACAGAAAAAAAACGTAACTTCTAAAAAAACACTATTCTCAATAACAGATGTTTATACGAATTGTTTATATCAGAAAGTAGGACGCAAGAAAATCATGACATGAAATTGTACTTTGGGCGATGTCAGAAGGTGGCACACGCGCCAGAGGACAGATCAATTAATTATGCATGGTATCACGCGATTAGCGGACGTGGCATCACGTGATTAGTGGGAGGAGAAGATATTCCCAATAAATAAGCCTCGCCTCGAGTCGATGTGAGAGTTTTTTTGTTTTTTTTGGCTGTGACAGCCGGGGCGAATACTTCCGGTTCGTACGGTGATTGTTGACGTGTAAGAGATTGCTGAGCTCCAGCATGAGGAATTCATCCCCGGACGAATGTGATGTCATCCATCGAGGAAACCCGTCGGAGATTGAATCAAGCCTTCTGTGTGCGCATGTGCCATTGACAAGCCCGATAGCGAAAATCACTAAACAAGCTGTTAAACAGAAAAAGGTTCAGACAAAACCACCCACTCGATAGCCAACACTGTTTGTATATAAGAGACATTTAAATTTAATTACTTTTTCTTTATGAACTGTGTTTATTTCATGTATTGTTGGTGTTGTTATCTATATAAAAAACCTTTCATAAAATCGGATCAGTTGGATTATTTTTTTCTAATCCTAACACGATTCCAGCCCGACGAGTCAGCAGGTGGACTAGCAGATAATCTTTGGACCCGATAACAGCTGAACAAGATGAATCAAAACATGGGCTGTTGAGAAGATCCCCAAAGAATTAGGTCTAACCTGTAACACTGGACCCTATAGAATCACGGCGGAAATTGTGAAGGACGGTGGCCCTGTGGGGTTTGGTTACGGCGTTATATCACTGGTGAAGTATCGAAGAGTCGTTGTTACATTAACTGTCGTCGTGACAAGAATCTTGTTACATCAATTTTGCCGTGACCAGGATGGTGTTATATTAATGATGTCCGTGACCAGGGATAAGGTTACATTAATGGGGCTCTGATCAAGGATCGTGTTACACTTATACAACGTTGAAGTTTCACTTGCATACAAGAGGGAGCTAAAAAAAACATGCTTTATATGCCGAGTTTGATGACATTGGGAATAAACACGTTTTGAACGACCGAAAAGTACTCAGAAGCTTTTACAATGCGTAAAAAACTATATCCCTGACCGAGTGTGAAGCAAAGATAAACTAAAGAGTGTACCACGCCTAGCGAGGATACAGGATGTTGTCCTGAAGACCTACCTAAGGCGATGAACGATAGGGAGGAGTGGCGAGAGAGGGTCAGGGATATCCGTGCTACCAGCGCGATATGATGATGATGATGATATGTACGTATACGTATTTGTGAATATATATGTAAATATATATGTGTATATATATATATATATGTGTGTGTATACAAATATGCATACATATGTATATATAGATATGCATGTGTATATACATATATATGTATATATTGGTATATTTGTTATATTTTGACCCCTCGCGCCGGCCTAAAAATGCTATTCCAAGGTGATACACCGGAAGGAAGTGACACATTCCAACGGCCAGTAATCGAAAGAGATCGCGTGGGCAGATTAAGGCTTATGATATGGGACAACGTGAAGGTCTC
>CAUZXS010000406.1:117500-145000 GCA_963585895.1 Sepioteuthis lessoniana
TACTACGTTACCGTGATGTTATTGAACCCTTCTCTCATCAATCTCGGCATTCTGGATGACAGTTATGTTGGAGATTTGCGGAGGCATAATTGAAAGGTGACAAGTCAAGATTTATCATTGCTGAAACGAGACCGAGAAACTGCTGGAACGCTTAGGAATTCCTTGATTGATTGGGGGTGCCACATGACATGGCAGAAGAGGAAGTTTGAGGTTCTTGTTGAGTCAGTCGGGGTTTCTGAGAACAACAGAGTTAAGTGTAGATTTGGAGTTTAAGCCCATTAGATTCCCTTTTCAGGGGCTTCAACTGAAATGAATAAGAGTTTTTTTTTATTCCCATAGACGATGATTTAAAACAAAACAAACCTAAAAACTTATATCGTTACCTTGCTTAGTTTTAGGGGCAGGGCTTATAAATCGGATCCTGGGCAGGAAGTACCTCATCCCTTTTCAAATCAGACGGCTAGAAACTCATTAAAAGGCCAGCCTAATCAATGAAGCATCAACAATTATTAGAACCAAACTATAAATGTGTATTTGACGACTTCTTTAGTGACTTGGGATTACGTAAAAACCTTCCTTCGATAGTATCGCAACTTGGAAATTTTTTTTTAAATGTAAGATGCTTTTATAGTCACATGAACATTTTTAGGTCTTTAGGTCGCCATGAGAAACATTTCCCTTCTCAAACACACACACACACACACACACACACACACATACAAAAATATATATCTATGCATTTGTTCACTTATTTCGTGACATAAGATTAAGTGAAAACCTTCCTTCGATAGTACCACAACACAGAAAATTTTCTGAAATGTCAGAGCTTTTATAGTCACTTGAACTTTTTTGCTCTTTTGATCGACATGCGAAACATTCTCCCTTTAGAGCGTCTCCCAGAGTAATGTGCCTATCTCCTCTTCAAGTAGCATGCAATAGCTTGTACTGAGTTAAATGGCACCTGTAGCACAGGTACCATGTCCTAACTTAAAGATATAATTACAGCTTGACAAATATGATTATATCTAAGGGTGCCTAGCCATGAAGTTTATTATTCTTTCCATCCATTTTATAGTAATGAGAACACGCTTCTTTGTATGCTCAAGAAAATAGGCCTTGAACCAGAAAAAAAAATTAAGTTCAGGAAGTATCTATAGATATTGGTAGAGCTTGAGATTTTGGAGTTCCTCTCTGTGGGTAGGGTTCCTCGTTATGCAATGGTTAAAGTGATGTACTGTGGAATCATAGTAAGTGAGTTCGAACTCCGGTCGCGCTATTATGTTCACTTTCGGACAAATACCCTCGGGAAAGGTAAGAACTCCCTTATCCTCCCAGCTATGGGTTAAATAGCACCACTGCTGTTCTCCTCGAAGGATGATGGGGCATTAAATTACCCACGAAGGTTGATTTGCCATTAAACAAAGACACCAAACCAAACCAAACCTCACTGTGGAGCAATGGTTAGTACATTGTTCCTGCCGACTATTGAAGAGTATTTTCCCCTCTTTTGATGCTCTATACATAAAACCTTGTGTTTCAATAAACCCACTCTTTTGGTCTTGCGCTTGAATCAGTTAAAGTTAATTTCAGTAAGCATAGGCCGGGTATTATTCTAGTAGTGAATTCCATCCTCAGTAGATTTTCAGTGTAAAAGACTAAGAAAATATGGATAAGTATGAGATAAGTCAGACAAGATTATACTATGCTCGATTTATTTATTTTTTTTATTTATATATGAAATATTGTTATTTATTATTATTATTATTATTATTATTATAATTATTATTGCTGTCTTAATCTTAGAAAGTTTTTACGCCAGCATTACCTGGAGTTCTTTTACTGGAGTCTGAGAAGAAGCCAGTCTTCTCGGGTCGCCAGGATTCTTCGGAGTATTCTAGCCAATCTTCATAATGCAGTAGTCTAGATGGTCTCAGTTCTTCTGATTTCTAGTTCCTCCAGTCTTTTTTTCCAAGCCTTTAGGGCTTGTTCCAAGAGCAACAATTACAATTGCTACCGCCATCACCATGACGTTCATCATTTTTTTTTGTTCTCAAGCAAGATACATGTATTTCTCCATCTTTTCACGTTCTTTAATTTTCACTTTAGGGTCGGCCAGAATTGTAAAATCCATTAGATGAAAAGGTATTTCTTCTTGTTAATAAACAGTAGGCCTAATTTTCTGGCCAGGATAAGGTGATTTAATAAGGTGATTTGATTGTATCTCGAAATCCCCGAGAATCTTATGCGTCTCATTTTTGAACAGATTATGGTTTGTGGTTTGGTTTGGTTTTATGGCATATCAACCATTGAAGTTTATTTAATGCTAAATCCTGTTTATACATGTATATTAATATATATATATATATATATATATATATATATATATATATATATATATATATATATATGATTCGTAAACACATTTTATAGATAACATTCTTAAACAAGCCTGCGCTCATTTTTGCACACAAATGGTTTCAAGTATTGCTATGTAACAGTCACAATTTAACGTCATTCTTTTGTTTTCACACATAGTTTGTTCTATTTGACCCATAGAGAAGACCCCATCAGATGCTACCACTCCGGGTCAGAGCGGACATTAGAGCAATGGCAATGAAGGGGTAGTACCTATTCCCCAAATCTCCAAGGCTTGAACCTCACCATCAGCTGGTTTAATGTCATATCTCGAACACTCATTGATGGTAGGGTTTTACCTCTCTGCATCGATGCAGTCGGTGTATTTTACTGTCCCAGCAGGCTGGGTAGTCTCGTTTGTGTATATATCATTTGATACTTTGGTCAAAATTCAATCTCTTGCTTGCCCAGTCGACTAGGGGTTTAGAATAAACTGACTGCTTCTCTGCAGAGGGGTAAAACCTCCTTAACGAGTGTCCTGGAATGACACTAAACAATCTGATGGTGAGGTTTCAGTAATGCTGGAGCTTTGGAGAATGTGGAGTATCTCTTCATTGCCATCACTCACAGATCCGCTCTGGCCCGGAGTGGTAGCAGCTAATAGGGTCCTATTATATCAGCTTTCAGGACATCCATATCCATATCAGCTTTCAGGACATGCAATCTTTTTTGAGTTTCTTGTCTCAGTAATAAATCATTATCATATTAATGGGTTGCATCTATTTTGAGAGAGTTTTGAATGATTTTGTCTCCAAATTGGAAGTAGCGCAAAATATTTTCCCTCTCTTGTCCAAAGCATTGTGCTCGAGGATTAATAGTTTTTATAGGATACTACTTTCAAATCTGAAATAAAAGAACACAACATTATTATTAGTAGAATTATTATCAGTCACATGGGTCGCTTATATATTAAGACACACTATACTTTGTTTATACGTTTATCTAGCTTTTTCTCTATTCTACCCAGTATTCCCACGATTACTGGCACAGTGGAAGTTTTAAGCTGCCACATTTGTTCAATTTCTATTTCCAGATTTTGGTATTTACTTACTTTATTATATTTTTTTAACTGATATCTATTGGCACTGACATATCAATTTGAAGGCCAGTTTTTCTTTTATACTCTACTAACTCTGTGAAATGGAATATTCTTTTTTTTTTTTTTTAATTTTGTTTTTGTGAATAACTTTCATATTTCTCGCTCGAATTTATTTAAAATTAGATAGTTTACTCGTAACAGTATATCAATCCAATATATATATATATATATATATATATATATGAGTTCTGATAGAACGAAACAGATCTGTCTGTGGATGACTATATATATATACTCCTCTGCCTCCGTAGAGTTGAGTTCTTTAGCGAATGAAGTAATCGCGTTGCCATTAGTGTTTATTGCAAGGCTCTTCATATATGAATTGAGCTTTTGGTAGCCCTTAAGCGGATATATGTAAACAATAGTAATTGTGATTTATAACCGTTTAAAAATTTACTTTGCTGCAACTAGTTCCTCGTGGATGAAGGGTAGAGTCTCGGATTGGCGTTTGAGGCAACCGGGTTTCGATCCCAGCTACGGGAAGCTAGTATGTCGAGCCACACTGATGAGTTCTGATAGAACGAAACAAATCTGTCTGTGGATGACTATATATATATAAATTTTGAGAGTTCCTCTCTGATTATTTTAATTCATTCAATAATTTATACATAAACTTATTTCATGAGTATTCTCAATGCCAAATATCGGGATAAAAAGAGTAAAATATTTACTGTTAAGCATTAAGTATATTATCATTTAGTATCATAAATTTCAAGAGTTAAGGATATGTCAGAGGCACAAAAAGCTATCATTTATGCGTTGTAGGAAACTGGCAAGACTCAAAACAAGATGGTTATCCAGCAGGGATGCTTTCAGTCAGCCCTCTGGAAGATAAGATAAACATGTTCAAAAGAGTCCAACTGCGGTTCCAAACCCAAGACTACAACGTTAAGATGAATGTCATCTGAATAGGATCCTTATTTCCAATCGATTTGCCAATCGTGATGAAATTTTCAAAACCTGGAATGATGGTGATGTAGCTGTTTCTTGATCCACAACACCCCAGAGACTCCATTAGCTGGGATATAACATCAGGATATCGATTTCGAAGCCATTATAAACATTTAAACAGAAACGAAAGAGTTTAGGGTATACTAGAGATCGCCAAAATTGGTAGGTTGATCAATGAAACTTAGTCATCTTCAGCGATGAATCAAGATTCTGTATTTCTTTCGATGATCATAGCTTCGGCAGCTGGAGAAAGTCATTCGAGAGATATGATGTCAAATGTATGGAAGAAAAGCTTAAACTTCTCTTAATCTTTAATGATTTAGGGTTGAATGTCAGTTACCGGTGTTGAAAAGACCTGCTTCTTGTGAAGATCGATTAATGCTGCTGTCTATCATGATGTTCGAGATCATTTCCTTATCCCATACATTGAGGACAATTTTGGGGTCAATGAATTCAGCTTCCTGCATCACTTTGCTCTCCTCCATGGAGTGAAATCTACTTAAGAATGTTTCAGGGATAAGAGGATATTTGTTCTTGATTGGCCTACAAATAGCCCAGATGCAAATCCAATAGAAAATTTATGGTGAATCCTCAAGATAATATTAAGAAAATACTATCCATAAAAACTCGAAGAACTGAAACGAGTCATTACTAAAGTGTGGCAATCGATGTCACCGAAGATATGTCGTAATTTAATTGGTTCGTTATCAGAAAGAATGAAAGAAATGGTAAATGCAAAAGATGCTAAAGCAAAGTATTAAGAATACTAATACCGTTCTTCAAAACTGTGTTCATTAAAAAATACTTTTTCTTGATTAAAAAGCAACAGTTTTTTTTTCTCCTTTCAAAGAAATCTTAGTTTGTCAGTGAGATAGAACCAGATTTTTTTCTCATATTGAATTGACATATGGCGTAAACAGTCAAGATTTAAAGAAAATCGATCGAAAAATGTAGAAGTTTTTTCCATTTCACTAAATTGGTGTTGTAGTCTTTAACCACTGCAACTGGTCTATTGCGCTTTATTTTTCTATCAGTCTGGATGGCAAATCCCAAAGAACAGTGGCTTCTTTGGCTTCTGTTATTGATTCTTCGTGGTATTTATACCATTCTTCACAATCCTATCTTCCATTGTATTTGCATATTTTGCAATGAATATACTGTCCTATTTTATCATTTCTTTCTTTATATTCTCTTGGTGTTAGAAATGGACAACCGGACACTAAGTGGTCAAGTGATTCAGTTATTTTACTCCTGCAAATTTTTACACCAGTATTAACTGGTGGACTTTTACTGGAGTCTGAGTGACAACAAGTCTCCTTAAGTCATCAGGACTCTTCTCAGTATTGCTGTAGTTGTAATTGACTCAACTCGTCCTCTTATTTCCAAGTCCTCTCGTCCTTTTACCAATCCTTTGGTGACTGTATCAAGAGGACCAATTACAATTAGTGCAACCGTCACTTTCATGTTCCACAGTTTTTTTTCAATTCCCTTGCAAGGTCCAGGTACTTATTCGATCTTTTCAACTTTACTATGTGGCCAGCCGTGACAGGAAAGTCTACAATTCTGCAAGTTCTCTTTTTTTGCTGTTGATTATTATAAGGTCTGGTCGTCGGGCTGAGATTAGGGGATCCGTTTGTATCTCAAAATCCCAGAGGAGATTGTGCGTCTTTTTTCTTGGACAGATGCTGGGTAGTGCATATACCATTTGTTCGTATGGTCAAATTTAGATTTTATGTACAGTTCCCAGTAAATAACCCTGCCCACCCCGTCGAATCAAGTCTTATACTCTTTCTGCGCTAATTTGCTGCATTCACTTATCATGTGGTTGATCGTTTGAGTATATTACTCTTGGCAATTTTTACACCATCGTTAGCTGGATTCTGAGTGACAGCAAATCTTCTTAGGTATCCAGGACTCTTCCGAGTATTCTTGGTGATCTTGACAATCTTGGCGTCTGGATGATCTCAATTCTTCTTCTGTTTTCCAATTCCTCCAGTTTTTCTAAGCCTTAGGGATTGTTTTAACTTCACCAACTACGATTGGTTTCACTGTCACTCGCATGTTCGACAGTTTTTCACATTTCTTTCAAGGTCCAAGTATTTCTTAATCATTTTGCTTTCTTTTGTTTTCACTCTGTGGTCTGCTGGAATGGCAAAATTCATTGGATGACATGTTCTCTTTTTTTTGTAAATTAGCCCAAGGTTTGGCCCAGGACTAGTGTTATTAGACATGATTTTATTAGAAATATTCACTCAAAATAATTTTACTATAAAATGCAGTGATATGGGATTTATTAATAGATATAATTGAAATTATGTAACTATAAAAGTGTATTGGAAATGATTTTACTATAAAAATGTATGGGAAATAATTTTATCATAAAATGCATTGATAATCGATTTACAGTAAAATGTGTTGAACAAAATTTTACTATAAAATTTATTGGAAATGGTATTACTGTAAATATTCATTATAAATGATTTTACTGAAAAATGTATTGGAAAACATTTTAATAAAACAATCCCTCAGAAGTGATTCCACTCAAAAAAATTATTGGAAATTATTTTATAAAATAAGTTCGATAGGATTTTAATATAGAAATCAAGGAAAATTATTTTATGATTATACTTTGGAAAAGGATTTACTATAAAAACTATTGGAAATAATTTGACTATAAAATAAATTGGTTATGATTTTACTACAAAAATTAATGGAAAATTATTTTATGCATTGGAAAAGGATTGACTATAAAATAATTTGGAAATGATTTTAGTGTAGAATAAATTGGATATGGTTTTACTATAAAATAGATTGATAAAGAATTTGCCATGAAATGAATTAAATATGATTTTACTATAAGAATGAGTTTGGAACGATTTTACAGTTGAATTTATTTGAAATCATTTTACTGTAAAACTGCGATGTAAACGATTTTACTATAAAATGCATTAGAAATTATTTTAGAATAATATTCTCTGAAAATGTGTGATTCTACATCTAATCATTAGGCTGTCAATAGAGAAGTGAAAAAAAGCCCCTATTCTTTCCTATTATTAATATATATTTGAAGGAACCTTACTTTGGGCATTAGTTAAAAACGTTATTATTGTCAGCGATTAATAGCGTAGTTATTTACATCTCTACTGGTTGTTTCATTCTAGAGGTCTTGCACCAGAATAAACTAAGCTTAGAAATTATGGATATGAATATATTTTTGTCATATCTTGCCTTATGAAAGGAAAAGAAAAAAACAACTTATTATTGTCATGATTTCCATTTTCTTTTTAAAGTCGAAATTTCTGCATTGATATCGACGCAAAGAATTTTTTTAATATAAGATATTTCCTTGCCATTCCTTTGAATGAATTCGGTGCAGAATTTCTGATTCGCAGTATCAGAATTTACCAAAGTAAATTCAACGCGAATACTCCATCGAACTACTTTAATACAACTAGTAATATAAAATTTTTATTTCCTTTCATACACTTTCTAGACAAGAATATCCTTTAAGTAAAATTAGCACATATATCTTTCTGCTTTTTTTTTTTTTGCCTTTTCAGAATGATGAGAAGATCGATCAGAGAGTCTGTGGCCTGATACATCGTTATTTATTGAAATTTCACTCGAGCAAATTTGTTGTATTCACTGAACCTGTGGAAATTCCTCGGTATAGTAATCATTCTCGGTGTGAAAATTTACTTCCCGGAAATAATGCAGCGTGCGGATGAGGTCATAAGTCAGTTAAACATTTACACAAGAGCACGTGTTCCGAATTCCGTTTTCTTTAGATGAAAACTGGATGAGTCAGGGAGTGTCCTCGTAATGTAATGGTTAAAGTGATGGACTCCGGAATCGTAGTTAGCGAGTTCGAACTCCAGTCATGCTATTACGTTCTCTTTCGGACTAATACCCCCGAGAAAGGTATGAACCCCCTTATCCTCCCAGCTATGGGTTAAATAGCACCACTACTGTTCTTCTTAAAGGATGGATTCGGCATTAAATAACCTACAAATGTTGATATGCCATTAAACAAAGAAACCGAAACCGATTGATGAATCATCCTTTGCCGAGCAGTAAATGGTTCGATTTCTTTGTGCTATATACCTTACCTATGGACATTAATGGGTATATCCCATTTCTCATAAATACATTGGACAATATTGTGAGGGGTGAAAATATACTAAGTTGTCACAACTAGCAGCAGTTACCTTCTTCAAGTATTGTATTTTGTTAATATTATAAAGATTTCCATTTCATTTCCAACTTCCGTTTTTGTTATTACTCAATTCAGTAACCTTTTGTTAGATTACAACACTTTGTCTAATGGAATATTAACTTTCGTGAGTTAATGTGAAAGCCATTCTTGTAGAAGAATAATAGTGGTACAATTTAACCCATAGCTGCTGGGATATTGATGTTCATAACCTTCCCAAGGTTCTTAGTTCGCAAGTGAACGTAATAGCATGACTGGATTTCGAACTCACAACGATGTCACAGTTCAACACGTTAGCCACTACGCTACGAGGATTCCAAGCTGAGTAGTAGAGGAAGCTGCACGTGTTCATGTTACACTGTTCGTAGAAAATGAGTGAAAGAAACCTCTAGTAGCGGTTAACATCACGTTTTCTGTGAAGATTAGTAAAAGCGATAGTGAAACGTTATCCATATCAAAAATGGTTTATAATAAACAAGAAATCGAAAGTTTCTGGTAATTCAAAGAAAGGTGAGAAAATGTACAGAATGACGCAAGAAGTGGGCAGCCCTCAAATACAAAAAACTAATGCAAATCTTGACTGAGTGCAAACCTTTGTGTTTTCGAAAATGAAGAGTATGGCTGGAGGCTAAAGATCGAGATAGGAATAGGAAAACAGTGCGGAAGATTCTAAAGGAGAATTTGAGAATGAGGAAAGATGTAAAATAATTAAGGAATTAATTAATTATTTTAATGATAAATTGTGCGCTTGATGAAAAACTTTGAGTTCGTAGTTGCAGGTTTTCGAATTGAAAATATCAGGACTTGCATAGACTTTGTTAGCGTGTACATGTCAACGGATTTCAAAAAAAGTGAGACAGATCTGTTTTAAAATCAGCTTTGAGCGAAACATTAAAATAAATATACATTATATCGATATATATTATATCGATATCAGCTGGTATTTAGCAATGACGTGTCACTAAAAGCTTTAGAGATTACGTGTGATCTTGGCATTAGTCAAGAGAAATATTAGAAGAACATATATAAGAAAGAGAGTGACAATCGACTAGAAATTTGAGTCGGTCAGTAAAAGAATCGGAGTTGGAGACTGAACAGACGGAGAGATCATACGGGACCTTGAGTAAGTCACGCACGCAGAACTACAACCAAATCGGCTGGGTCAGCGAAGAAGTACCTTTTTACATTTTCCGTCTTCCGTAGTTCATTCTTTCTATCTATCTAAATCAGATTACACATTCTTACACGCTCTTTCTCTTTTTCCCGGCTACTGTAAATGTTGCAGACCGCAAATAAACTTTCGTCTTCGGAAAACAACGGAGCCGTTTGATGTTGTGTTTTAAAGAGTAACGTTACGCCTATATTCATATTTGGTGCTATAGCATTACAAAGATTCCTCAAAGATGGTGCTTCGAATCTTGACCCATGAGCTGAAACAATATCGGTTTCTCTTTACATCAATACTCCTGCACATGATGTGTTAGATGTTCGTGAATTCCAGGCTAAAAAATCCATTAAAAAAATGAACAATCTACCTTATTCACCAGACTTCGCCCCCGTGTTTTTTTTTGTTATTTCCAAAATTGAAAAATGCCTTGAAAGGACAAATATTTTCTGACATCCTTGACATCTAGCATCCTATATATATACGTGGTGCATTCAATAAGTTTCCAGACTTTTTTGTACAGGCATTTAAAATTGTCGTAGACTCTTGAAAATTCAATATACTATTGCTATACATCTTATAACATGACTGAACAATTTTTATGATTATAGGTTAAAATGAACAGCTACTGCAGCAATTGGAATACACCCTACTAAAGCCTGATTGTCACAGCTGGTGAATTTAAAAAATGCAATCTGGACGTCAGGACACTTTAGAAGAACGATATGCAATAAAATTCAGTTTCAAATTTTGAAAAAATGCCACAGAAACGTATGGAATGCTTCAGACTGCTTTTCGACCATCTTGCATGAATCGAGCATCAGTTTTTGAGCGGCATAAGAGATTCAAGGAAGGCAGGGAGTCTGTGAGGGATGATGAGAGGTGTGGGAGGAGTAAGGAAGTCAATATACCAGAGTTGATTGGCCAAAGGGTTAGGCTTAGGGTTACTATGTTGAGGTTTTAAGGGAGTTCAGGAAGAGATTCCGTCGGAAGAGACCAGCACTCTTCAACTCGGGTCAGTGGAATTTCCGCTAGAACAATGCACCAGTCCACAACTCCATCCTTGTCACAGACTATTTGACCGAGATGGGCATCAAGACAGTTTCTCAGCCTCCCTATAGTCAGGACCTTGCTCCCTGTGACTTTTGGTTATTCCCTAAGCCCAGAGGCTGTCGTTATGAGACAATTGAGGAGATGAAAAAGGCTGTGACGAAGGCCATTGACAGGCTCACATGGGGCCTTCCAGAAGTTGTTGGAACGGTACAAGTGCATTGCAGCCGGAGGAGATTACTTCGAAGGGGACTTGAGTTTCATGTGTGTACTATCAATAAGTGATGTTCTAAGCACGTAATTTAGACAGATGATAAAGAGGTATGGAGCTAGCGTGTCCCCTTGCAGTAATACTGCTACAATGTCGAAGTATTCTGTATCTACATCTGGTGAACGTACTTTCACATTGGTGTTTCTATAGAGAATTCTTATTGCTGCTACGGTTTCTTTAAATAGGCCGTATGCTAGAAGGATTTGTTCCATCTTTCCTCTGTGAATGGAATCGAAGACCTTGGTAAAGTCGACAAATAGTAATGTCGCATGTAGGTTTTTTGCCTGTACACCTTCAAGGATTCTACGGATGGTTAATATTTGTGAGGTTGTGGATCTATTTCTTCGGAAGCCATTTTGTTTTTTCTTAAGGATGTTGTCGATTTTGGGTTTTATGCGGTTTCGTAGTGGGGTATTGTAAATTTTGGCTGCTATGGATGTAAGTGTTATGCCTCGGTAGTTCTTGGCTAATCCGAGGTCACCCTTTTTAGGGAAGGGGAGGATGCATCCTTTCATCCATCTGTCTATCAGATTTTGATTATAGACTGCGTTGCAGTGTCGGAGCAGTATGTCATCGAATTGTCTGGACACGCTAGCTCCATACCTCTTAATCATCTGTCTAGATTACGTGCTTAGAACATCGATTGATAAAATCAGAGAAAACGGCTTTGAGCTGACAAAGAAAAGAAGCAGAAGGTACCCCGCAAAAACAATTACCGACGCCGACTACGCCGATGACATAGCGATACTGGCAAATACACACAATCAAGCCGAAACACTACTGCATAGTTTGAAACAAGCCGCCGCAGGCATTGGCCTCCATGTCAATGCACACAAAACGGAATATATGTGCTATAATCAAACAGCCGACACCTCCACACTAGACGGAACCTCTCTGAAACTAGTAGACAAATTCACCTACTCAGGAAGCAGCGTCTCATCAACCGAAAAGGACATCAACACGCGGCTAACGAAGGCATGGACAGCTATCGATAAGCTATCGATCATATAGAAATCAGACCTGACTGATAAAATGAAACGCAGTTTCTTCCAGACAGCGTTCGTATCGATGCTGCTGTATGGATGCACTTCTTAAAAAATACATAAAAAAATACATACGTTAAAAATACATATATACATATATATATATATATGAAAGTAAATATGGAAATAAATTCGACAGTATGAAGAAACGTGTCGATACTGCTATATGGATGCACTACTTGGACGCTAACTAAAGGCTGGAGAAGAAGTTAGACGGCAATTACACAAGAATGCTGCGAGCAATATTGAACAAGTCCTGGCGGCAACACCCCACAAGGCACCAATTATACAGCCACCTGCCTCCCATCACGAAAACGATCCAAGCTAGACGAACCAGGCATGCTGGACACTGCTGGAGAAGCAGGGACGAGCTCATAAGTGATGTACTCCTATGGACCCCCACATATGGCCGGGCAAAAGCAGGACGACCAGCTCGAACATACATTCAGCAGCTATGTGAGGATACGGGATGTCGCCCTGAAGACCTGCCATAGGTGATGAACGAGAGGGAGGAGTGGCGAGAGAGGGTCATGGATATCCGTGCTAGCGGCACGACATGATGATGATGATATCTATCAATAAAAGTGCCCATACGGAAAAAGTCTGGAAACTTATTTAATGATCCTCGTATATATATATATATATATATAGATTGATAAATCGATATATATAAAGACATTGGGCGGGCTATATAAATAAATATATATATATATATATATATATATATATATATATATATATATATAAGGAAGCCATGATAGATATAAATAGATTGTGAAAGATAGATATGAATAGACATTGATAAATAGATACATTGTCAGAAAATAAAATACCAACATGAATGTATATTTAAACCTGATCATGATTAAAGACAGATTATTGATAGCTATTAAGAAATCGGAATAGATAGATAAATTGATAGGAATGAAGGAATCACTATACAGATATTGACAGAAAATAAAACTACAATATCATAAATTTATATTTCAACTTGCACAAAATTAAAGATGGATATAAAAATAGTTATAAGGGAATCATGATAGATTGTTTGACCTAAAAAGATCGTTATACATAGTTGATAACCTATTCTCAGATATCTATGTATTCCCCTAACTGCTGTGTACAAGCAGGATACGACACATGGTCAGTTTTCTCAAGTAGAGTTTAAGAGGTTCGAGTATAAGTTTTTAAACTGAGTACTGCTGCAATGATTTCAGAGTTTTCCTCTCCCTAGACCGGTTGCCATAGCAATGCTAGAATTTCAGTCTGCCCTACTATTACCATTAGCTGGATGGAAAATAGTCAGATTCATACTTTCCCAAACCTATTATTGCTATGTGAAACGCATATAGCCTTGTCTCGGCTTAGAACTTGGTTTACGGTGTCCATTTCTTACAACGGTAACCATTACATCATGGATTATAGCTAGATAGACCATGATATAGATGCAAATAATATCCCTTATTTTGAACAATTTGATCGTTAGAATCATCAATTGACGCAGGGGCAACCGATGCCGGATAATTAGAGATAATGCTGGTGATAATGGCTGAAAAAGAATCGAAGTGTTGAAAAGAAGTAAATATTGTCTTCCCCAATCTTCAGTTCCTTTCAGACTTTGCAAATCCACTTGTAATTTGGCGTCTGGGAAGATCTTAAGATTTCAGGAAGACCATCATATTCAACTTTCAATTCTTAACCAATTAGCAAGTATTCATGTTTTACATGCATACTGACGTATTGGTCAAAAGTTTTCCTATGAGGAAATTCACGTGTGTTAATTTAGTAGTCATTTGTTTACATGTTTTGTTTTTTGTTTTCTGTTTAGTCTTATTTCATCCAACATTATTTGAAGAGCAAGAAGTGACCTTTAATATCACGGACAACAAAAGAAACAACAGTGATGGAAATTTTTACAACCTAAAAATGCATATAACTTACATACACATGCATACATAAAATATGTGTTGTATAACACACACACTCACGCACACACATAGTATATATATATATATATATATATATATATATATATATATATATATATATATATGCGCCTGTGTTTGAATATTTCCGTTTTTGGATTCAGTTACTATAATGATGTCGGCATGAACAAAAGGTCAGTCGTGGATTTTGCAAGAGCGTAAACGTAATATCTTGAAGTTTTCCAAAATAGATTTGAACAGACCGAGGTAGACGTTTTTTTTTTATAGCTGTGATGAATATAATTAAATTGATTGATATACGGATAAGAAGATATATATATATATATATATATATATACACATACACACACACACACACACATATATATATATATATATATATATATATTGATATGAAGGGGCTGTGGTAGACTGCTAGCTAGCTAGATATAAAGAGGACATGATGAGAAGATTGATAGATAGATAAGGAAGAGAACTTGATAGATATATATGAAAAGATCGAGCAAGCTTGATAAGAAGGGCTATAATAGTTATGAGTAGATTGTGTTAATTAGATAGATATGAAGAGATTGTGATGGATAAAAAGTGACTGATAGAGAGATTGATGTCGCAATATATATGAAAGCATCGTGTTATACATATATATATACATATATATATATATATAGAGAGAGAGAGAGAGAGTGAGAGAAAGATAGGCAGATCATGAGAGCAAGATAGATAGATGAATCGGTAGGTATGAAGAGGTCGTGATTGATCGATTGAAAGATAAGAAGAAATCATGATAGATAAATCATGAGAGAGACCCTTAATAAAATTTAAAATTTTCCAAGCATGATTATCTCTTTCTGAAAGTTTGATTGAAATCAAACTAAAATGATGGAACCTTAGCAAGACGGACAGATGGACGGACGGAAAGTTGGTGACTTATTATAATTTACCATCAAAAGTGGCGATGAATTCAGGGAGGTATTTAGTTCTCTTGGAATCAACCAATATACATAAGAAACGGCATTGTTTTTTAAAGCTAGATAGATCTCAGTATCATTTCGCTTATGGGTGAAAAAACTAGATTCCAGCTATTGGTAAATAGTGGAGCAACTTGGGATCTCTAGACTTGATAAGATAACCGGCTTAAGAGAACGATAAACTCTGAATTTAAAACCCGTGAAGAGTTTTTTTTTGAGAATCTGTGTTGCAGTGGGACACAATTTTTCAATTATCAGCTCACCTAAAAACGAATAGATCGTTCCTTGATCGATGAGAAAATACCAATACAGGTCTCTCTGTTCGTGAGACTGTTGGTTGGTTGGTATTTAATGGAATATCAACCGTTGTGGATTATTAAATGCTAAATCTTGTTACATATATAACTTGTAAACGAATAGGTTGTATGGAACTTTATTTTAAAAACAATTTGTTCGTGTTCATTTGTTTGCACACAGTTAAATGGTTTCGAGTATTGCAATTTAACACAATTATATTTATCAAGTATTCCATCAAATATAAACACTGCCCAGTCGGTTGGAGCTGTAAAAAAAGGTGACTGCCTCTCTGCTGAGAGGTCAGAGCCCCCTCCCAACAAGTGTCCTGGAAATTACCCTAAACTGATTGTGTGGTTTTAATCCTGGAACTCTGAAGAATTTAGAATACCTCTTCATTGCCACAACTTCCAAGTCTACTCAGGCCCGGAGTGTTTGTACCTGTTAGTGTCCCATCCATAGATCAAACAGAACTTATACTGAAACCATTTAACTGGGTGCAAACAAATAATTAATATTAACTTGAACAATTAGTATTAGATAGCAAAGCTTGAAACGATTTAACTGTGACAAAATGAGGTTTTAGTGTGAGATAGCAATACTTGAAAGCATTTTACTCCGTCTAGCCCAGTTAGAGCCGAGATAGGGAGTTGCAGGTCACGTAACCTCTTTAGCTGCCGGATTTTTTAAGACCGGTTCAGAGGGAAGTGGTAACATCGGCTATAAAGTGAGAGGGATTTTTTGAACACTCATCTCGTTATCATCTCTTTATACCATCTTTGTCTCTTCGTCATTGAGACGCCTGCAACTCTCAAAAAAATGTGTTATGGATGTACTTATTCATGGCCGATACTGTTCTAAACAAATTAGCTGCATATTAGTTTATACATAGAAAAATAAGTACTTCTCAAAAATGTTTTATTTGCTATGTATCCGTTATAGATTTTTACGTTTGCATTATTTTCATTTTCTTGTCTTATTGTCAGAAAATGAGAGGGCACCTTTTTTTCTGAAGATTTACGGTCTTTCGGGTAGCGGGAAAACACATTAGTTTTTCCTACACGCCATACTGAGATTAACTTGGAGGAAGAGGTAATTGAAAAAGACGAAAACGAAATTGATTTCCTCCATCGGCAAATCAATTCATAAGACGTTGCGACGCGAAAAACATCTCGTTTAAAACTCATTCGACAAATTATCCTAATATAAATCATAAACGAATACTTTCTCTTTTCTTTCTTTCTTTCTTTCTTTCTTTCTTTCTTTCTTTCTTTCTTTATTTATTTATTTATTTATTTCTGCTCGACTTTCCATCCTTCTTTTTTTGATTCCTACTATTCTCAACTATAATTTACCATGATTTTTAGTCCGGCATACAAACCTCTGATTGCTTACTGTACCTACTTTTCCTAAGTGGTTCCAAATCTAACAATTGAGCTTGTTCATCGTGGCTTAACTTCGGTGTTCTGGCGGGAACAAGGGTTGTAAACTTAACAATGAGTTTTCCATTCCTTTTCTTTCTCATAGATCTCTGTTCTTTCTTTCATTCTTTCTTTCTCTCTTTGTTTCTTTCTGTTCATGCAAACATTTACCGTCATAAATCAAACTGTGTTCGACAATTTCAGTTTTGGTTTTGTATAGTTTATTTGTTTAACGGCATATCAACTCCATGTGGGTTATTTTTTTAAGCCGAAATTCGATTCATTAGTAAGTGGTTGATTATAATCATAATTATATTTTCAAAGTTACGTGGTGTTTGTGGTATAAGGTTTATCGTCGGAGGACACAGACACGACGATCAGAGTTCAAATCCAGAATTAGGCTGTTTGCATTTCACATAACGCTAACACCCTTAGGAAAACTATGAATCTATTCTTCCTCCAGCTACTGATTAATAGTTGGGTAGACTAAGCTATTTAACCTTGGAGGGGAAACCGGTCTAGGAGAGCCCCCCCCCAAAAAAACTTTGAATTCAAACTCGTTAAACTCCGCTTACATTGTGTAGAGGGGTTAGGTAAATGCATTTATTTTTCATGTTCCGTTGTATTTGTCTATAATCGTTTGTTTGCAAACAATTACGACATCAAGTAAACTTAACTAATGGGAATGAATTTTAAACAGATGTATTTGATCTGTAGATGGGACCTTAAAAGATGCTGTCTCTCCTAATCAGAGAGGGGAATAATGGCAATGAAGGTGTTCACCACATTCTCTAGACCTCTGTGTGTGTCATGTAGTCAATGAATTTTAAGTCTCATCGACATGTAAGGGGTGTTTTATACTGTATCCGGGAGTAAGGCCCCTGTTCGTATTAGATTAAAACTATGATGGTTTACAAATGGTTATGAGTATCAGATAGAAAAAATTGTCCCTGAAATTAGTGACTTTGATATTATATAACCTAACAAGGGTTGATATCCCGTAAAACCAATCAACCAACCTGATT
The DNA here is from genome assembly GCA_963585895.1 of Sepioteuthis lessoniana. Taxonomy (NCBI): domain Eukaryota; kingdom Metazoa; phylum Mollusca; class Cephalopoda; order Myopsida; family Loliginidae; genus Sepioteuthis; species Sepioteuthis lessoniana. Next base: position 135,362 of record CAUZXS010000406.1, read on the forward strand.
ACCTTGCAGAAAATCTTCCTTGAAAAAACTGGGAATCAATGAGTGTAGGACCCCCACCCCCGTATAAAATGATTAAACTTATTCGTGTGTCGTATTTGCCAACACGAGAAAGGCAAACTTTTTCTTTCTTTTTTTCAGACTACGTCACGAATATGAAGCTTGTTTTTGTGTTGAAGTATTTATCACACATTTTATTTCGGCACCAGTGAATCATTTGCATAAAAGTATTAAAAACGGATCGGCTTTATTGCATTAAGCAAAAAGACGAATTGTTTGTCACATTTATATTTTATGAAAGAATTTGGTCAAAGAGAAATTTCAAAGCTATTTATTCTCCGATTATGCCACTGACAGAATATATATATATATATATATATATATATATATATATGTGTGTGTGTGTGTGTGTGTGTGTGTGTGTGTGTGTGTGTTAGTGTGTGTGTGTGTGTGCCCGTATACGCATGTAAGCTTTATCCAGACCACATAATGCGTCAGCCGATACTCCAAAATAAATAAATACCTTTTTGCCTCTACGTAAAAGGCTTGTAGATTTTATTTATTGTTTATAGATATCAACGCGTGCGCGCGCGCACACACACACACACACACACACACACACATATATATATATATATATATATATATATATATATATCATCATCAAGTCATACTGATAGCACGGTGTTTCCTGACTCTCCATCCTTCCATCCCTATCGTCCTTTGCTCATGGCTGGCCATTTGGACTGCATCTACTGTTCGCTGAGAGCTGATGCATGTAACTCCTTGCAGGTCAGTTAACAGCGGCGTTTCTATGTGAAGAAATCCATAGAAGAACGTTGCTTTTGAGTTTCTCCAACATTGCTCAGCATGTTTTGTTCGTTTAACTTGAATCGTTTGTGATAAAGGATATACAGCTGCTCTTTTGTGAAGTGCTGCTTCCAGGATTCGTTGAAAACAGCACGTAGCATTCTTGTGTAATTTCCATCTAACGTTTACTCCATGCGTTTCGGTTGAGTCCAGATTGCCTAATAATCGACAACCTGCAAACAACAGTCAACGCCTTCCCTATGCATATGTTGATATCACTTTCAGTCGATGAGATACTGCTGCCGAGGTATGTAAATTGATATACTAGTTTCATAGGCTTGCCTCTTAAAGTGAAAATTGTTCATGCTTGTTTAAGACGCATGAACTATGTTTTATTTGCGTTCACGTAAGGCCCATACATTTTGCTTCTTGCTCCAGGCAATTCAGCGGGGATTTAGCTTGGCAGTTGTAATCGTGAGAAACACTAGATAATCTGTGTAGACAGCATAATAGTTCCTGCTGCATATGAAATCGTTTACTTTCATTATAGATTATAGACATATATCATGCTCATATATTTCTGATGAACATTAATGGGTATCTCCCATTCCTCATAAATACGTTGGACCCTATTGTGAGGTGGGGTTAATATGTTGATTTAGTTGTACACCACTACCAGTGGTTTACCTTCTTCACGCCGCCGGCGAGTATTGTATTTTTTTAATGTTATAAACATTTCCATTTCATTTATATATATATATAATGTGTGTGTGTGGTTTGTATGAATGTGTTTGTTTATTTATAAACTTTATGACAACATTATGCATAAAATTGTGTCAGCTGATACTCCGAAATAGATAAAAACCACACTTTACCTCTTTACATATGTTTATAGATTTTTGTGCATTATCACACACAGACGTGTTTATCCACACACACACACACACACATATATATATAATTATATTGTGTAATATAAATATGTATCCTATGAATATGAATACCCACATACATGTATAGGTATATACATTGAATGAACAAATATATATATATATATATATATATATATATATATGTTTAATTAAATTACGGGTACAGGAAAATTTATACAATATAATAAACAGGGACACCATTGGTAATTACTGTAATTATCAATGGTATCCCTGTTTATTTTATATATATATATATATATATATATACTTGTTAAGTCAAATGTTTGGCAATATTTTGCAATCTGCTTATTTGTGGCTATTTAGTCACGGTAGGAACCCGCTGTGATTAGTAGTATTGAGGTAGTTCATGCGCTGACACCTTATGCATTGTTTCACTCCATGTGAGATTTGACAGCTGTAGATAAACGTGCAACTTTGTCTAATGCGATACATATGCTTTATGAGTACAAAGTGAGCAATAACTCCACAGAAGCAACAAAAAGAGATTTGTACGAAAAGTGAAGTCACAGTAAAGATTGCAAGATCCTTAACAATCAGGCATTGTCAGATAGGTCTAAACAGTGGATTCTGAAGCTGTGCTCCAAGCCATAGAAGTAAATCATGTGAGTAGGACTCAGAGAGTATCAGGCGAGCTTGAAATCTTACAGACCAATATGATTCGTCAACTTTTTGATTTGAGCAAAAGCATCTAAAGCTGCAGAATGGTGCCTCATATTACAAAAATAATGTTTAACGTTTGACTCTTCCTTATATATATATATATATATATATATATATATATATATAAGGAAGAGTCAAACGTTAAACAATACATACATATATATATATATATATATATATATATATATATGAAAGTAAATATGGAAATAAATTCGACAGTATGAAGAAACGTGTCGATACTGCTGTATGGATGCACTACTTGGATGCTAACTAAACGGCTGGAGAAGCTAGACGGCAATTACACAATAATTTTGTGAGCAATATTGAACAAGTCCTGGCGGCAACACCCCACAAGGCACCAACTATACGGCCACCTGTCTCTCATCACAAAAACTATCCAAGCTAGACGAACCAGACATGCAGGACACTGCTAGAGAAACAAGGACGAGCTCATAAGTGATGTACTCCTATGGACCCCCGCATATGGCCAAGCAAAAGCAGGACGACCAGCTGGAACATGCATACAGCAGCTATGTGAGGATACGGGATGTAGCCCTGAAGACCTGCCATAGGCGATGAATGATAGGGAGAAGTGTGGCGACATGATGATGATGAGGATGAAAGTAGCAAAAGCAAAGTAATCCAAATTTGATGAGTTTAATATTGAAAGTCAATGGTAAACGTTACGGTTTTAATAACCTTCATCAAGACTTTGATTATGAAAAATGTTTAAACAGCGTTGGATGTTTGTTAAAATGACAGGAGAAAAGAAAGTGTATATGAAGAAAGACTCATAATCGTATAATCAGCGTTCGTATATATATATATATATATATATATATATATATATATATATATATCTGCGTATGTATGTATGTATGTGCGTTAGTGAGGGGATACTTTGAATATATATGCATAATTATATTCATATATGTAATAAAAAACGAATTTTTACTTAATATATGTAAAATGAATTTGGAATACATATGTAAAGTTTGGATTGAAGTCTGACTAAATGAGAAAGAGGAGTTTGGAAAATCATATTAGCATGTTTTGCTAACGTTTAAAAATGCAAATGAATTCATTTCAAAATTAGATTTGTTTTTATAATAAATTCATTTGCATTTGATGACGCCTGACCTCTTGCGATACATACCATTCTAATTTGGCAAACGGTTGTTTCTTTTCTAATATATATATATATATATATATATATATATATATATATATATATATATATATATATATATATATGTGTGTATATATATATATATATATATATCATGCGTATATATATATATATATATATATATACTGGGTTTGGCGGAATGGTCTCTCGGATTGAATATAACCGCCACTCGTTGCTGTGATCGGTTGAGACGCATACCAGAAAGTAGCAATGGTACTTTACATTATGGCGTAGCATGGTGACCATCATGTATTTGTGATTGAAAAATGGTGTCGCGTCATCTCACTTCAAGCTGAAACCCCAAGTCACTCACCAAATCTGACTTTTCATGATGACTTCCTCTTCCGTAGTATAAAGGCTCAAGTCGTTAAATATAAAGCACAGACAATTGATGAAATGAAAGATTTTGTTCGTCAGGAAATACACATTATACCAAAAGCAATGACTAGAACTTTGCAGAACTTTAGATTGCAGCTTCAGCCGTGGATAGCTGATGAGAACAAGCATTTGGACGATCTAATCTTAAAACAATATGATGAAAATTACAGGGTGTCTCAATTTATATGGGACCCATGTGACTGATAATAGCTCTACTTATATTGATGCTGTGCTTTCTTTTGTTTCACATTTGAAAAATGGTATACTTTAACAACTATTAAGCCTCGATCACAATGCCTCGGATTAGAGAGAAAAATAATTTGCGTCACAACTTATTTGGAGATACAATCATTCAAAAATTGCCTTAAAATAGATGCAACCTATTTATATGATAATGATTTATTACTGAGACAAGAAACTTAAAAAAAGATTGCAAGTCTTGGAAGCTGATTTAATAACAATTAGAAAAAACATTGATTTTGATGTCTCTAGCTCAAAGGACGCATTTATACAGAACGTTTTTCAAATGATCGTCATTACCCTTTTCTCAGTAATAAATCATTATCATATTAATGTGTTGTATCTATTTTGAGATATCCTGTATAAGACAAAATCACAAATATTGTTCTTTTTTACTGCAAAATTAAAATTTGAATTAGGTTTATCTTGCCTTTATTTTTATTAATATTCTAAACCCGGAAGATCATTCTGGTGGACCATATCTATCTATCTATCTATCTATCTATCTATCTATCTCAACTCCTCTACACGAACAATTTTTTAGTAGAGTTTAATAGGTCTGAATTCAGAGTTTTCCTTCTCCTAAACTGGTTGCCGTACCAAGTATAAAGAGCACAGTCTGTCCTACTATTCATCCGTAGGGGGAGAAAGAATAGTTTGGTGCATACCTTTTACGAGTGTATTAGCGCAATGTGAAATGCAATCAGCCTCGTCCTGGATTTGAATTCAAGTCGACGTGTCCATCTCCCACTTCGATAACCATTACATCCCGTGCGTCTTCCATATATATATATATATATATATATATATATATATATATATATATATAGTGTGTGTGTGTGTGTGTGTGTGTGTGTGTAGGTGGTGATATCACCAATCATAACTCCACATATCAAGTAAAGAATATGATCATTTTTTCCATGAATGGCTCGTCTGGTGACGTAAAATGTATAGATTTTTATTTCATGTTAAATTTGATAAATAACTCGATCATTTACCTTTTAATAATCGGTTATTACGGGACGTAGATAAGAAAGAGCAATGCAGCATGTGGTTTTTTAAGTTATAATTTTGATACAGTTGAAAAATTACTTTAAAATTGCTGTCATTTTTTGACGGCCTGAGTATATTATTTATTTCTGTAATAGCGATAAATTGCACACAGTCCTTCTGGGAATTTATAGATATAACGAAACGAATCAATATAAAAATTAATATTGCATATTTATTCTGATGTAAAAGCATCCCGCGAGCGTGAAAAGAAAACAGAAAGAAAATATTTGTTGGGTAATGGAATTTTATTCATAATAAGTGCTGATAGACAGTTTAGGTCAAATAGGCTGGTCATGTGGTACGCGTGAGTGACAATCGCATATCTCAACTACTGTTGTTGGGAGGACTCGATTAAAAGGACGGTTAGTGGACAGAATAAATGCTTTAGGGACTTTAAAGTTCTGTGTATCAACGTCAGCTCGCGTGAAACTGCTACTCCGCACGACTAAGCAAGATCTAAAAAGGGATCAACGCGCAGATACCAAGAGAATTGTCATTATTCTATGCACGGCGTCTGCAAGCCTGTATTTTATATGTGGGAAATAATTTTATGTGGGAGAGAATTTCAAATGCACTCCGGACCCAAACGGAGCAGTCATGCCATGCACGAACACTAATAATTGAAAATATATTCATCTTTACCGACCAAAGACAATCACCTGTTTTTTTTCATTATCATCGTCCTGGATATGACATTAACTGCATCTGGTGAAAAGGCTCTAGTTTTGGAGGTCTGGAAAATGTGAAGTCAACTCTTCATTGCCATTCTGAGCAAGAGTGATCGTATCTGTTAAGGTTCCTTCTATAGGATAGATTCATCTGCTTGAAAATAATTTGTATTAAGTATGAAAACATGAAGCCATAAATCTTAGTGAAATGATTATTATTGTAAGGAATGAAATCGGCGACCCCAGTTCGAAACGTGGACGAGACTATGTTGCACTTGTGGAATCCATTTCTTATATCTGGGTAAATAGTAGGGCAGACTGGGTTCTTAAGCATTGCAACCACTTTATGAGAAGAAAAATTAAAACCAGCTGTACTCCGCTTGAAATTTAACCTTATGTAACATCCTGATCGAGGAGAGAAATTGAGTAAATTCAAACATGAAGCTATATAATTTTGTATATATACCCGACCACCGTTAGGGTGCGAATACAAGACATTTTTTGCGGAGTACTGCTGGTTTGATGGTTTGGTTTGGTTTTATGGCATACCAACTACAGAGGTTTATTTAATGCAAAATCCTCTTTATACATTTAAATCAAATATATATGATTTATCAAAGAATTTGTTGATAACATTTTAAACGAGCCTCAGCTCGATTTTTTACATACAGTTAAAAGGTACCAAGTATTGCTAACGCCAGTTATTTATTTTCACACAATTAAATAATCAAACAGTTCTATTTCAAACAATTCAATTTAGTATGTCATTTGTTTGCACTCAGTTTAAATGTGAAGCAGTTCTATTTGACCCATAGATAGAACGCTATCAGGTGTTACTACTCCGGGCAATAAAGGGGTACTATGCATTCTCCCAAGTTCTAGTATTACTAGGGCCTCATTATCAGATTATTTGAGGTCATATCCAGGACACTATTTTCATGTCTTCCCCATGGGTATTAGTGCAAATTGATTTGAACTGAGGTCGCCAAGTCCATTTCCTATGACATAAATCGCAGCGACACTCACGCTTCCTACTATTATTATAATTATTATTAGGAATAGTTACTTGAAACGAAGACACTGACTCATTGGTCTAGTGAGCAAAGTTCGCCAATGGTTCAGGAGACCAAAGACTTTAAAAATGGTACTTGATACCTCCTTGCTTAACACTCAGCAATATAAGGTGCGTATCAAGGGTAAAGTGGAGCAATCCTGGAAATAGAGTAGCGCCCTCCCCTACACTTCGGTGCAGTAGCTATTGAAAAGGGAGCCTTCTGGTCACCCTTGATTACGGTTGCCAACAACTTTTCAAGGGAAAGGAGTAGCGCCCTCCCCTACACTTCGGTGTAGTAGCTATTGAAAAGGGAGCCTTCACGTCCCCCTCGACTACGGTCACCAAAAACCAAACATTTCATATCCGTGCTAATAGCACGACAAGATGATGATGATGACTTGAAACGATATAGTTATTTGCTAATTATTTGAGCTCGGTAGGCATACATAAAGTCTTATAAGTGTGTTAGAATTATTTGTGCTAGAAATAGTTACTTGAAACTATAATTATTTACAAATGACATTATCAATTACTTAGAATCATTCACTAGAAAAACTGGCTTTGGGGTTAAATAACCCAACAAAGGTTGACATGCCGTAAAAACAACCAGTCAACGATTTTACCGATACAAGATGAAAAAAGATTTGAGTTCGGCGTTACCTAGAAATTGGCAGGCCTTAAAACCACCTCACCAACCATCAACTACCTCTTTAATATCCCAGTCGGCTGGGACTGTAAAATACCCTCAGGAGGAGATCCCCATCTCGACGAGTGTCTTGGATAAGACACTAAACTGCATCTGATAGTGAGGCTCCTGTACTGGAGCACTGAGGAATGTAGAGTACCCCTACATTGCCATGATCCCAGGTCCACTCCGACCTTGAGTGATTGTACATTTTAGGGTCCCATTTTATTAAATCGTTTTCTATACTTGAAACTATTGAACTGTGTAAACAAATGGCTGTTGAATTGAATTATAAGAATTATATTGCAATACATGGAACGATTTCACTGTTTGCAAACGAATGAATAATTTTAAATTGAATTATTCGTGTTAGATAGCAATACTTGAAACCACTTAACTGTGAGCAAACAAATGAGTTCTGGCTCATTTAAAAATTGTTACCGACAAACTATTCGTTAACAAATCACACACACACACACACACACACACACACACACACACACACACACACACACACACACACACACACACACACACACACACAAATATATATAAATATATATATATATATATATATATATATATATATATATATATATATATATAAACAGGATTTAGCATTAATAACAGGCATGGTTTGATATGCCGTAAAACCCAATCATCTCTCGATAAACTTTTTAATTCCTTATTGAATAAAAAAATGAACAAATAATTGAATCCCCCCCCCAAAAAAGCGCCAGTTGTAGCAGCAGCAAAAAGAAAACGGTAATAAAAAGCAAACAAACAAACAAACAAACAAAAAACGAAACAAAAAACAAAAAACGAAAAAAACAAAACAAATCAAAGCAAAACTAAACGGAAACGAAAAGACTATTCAGAAACGGGAAAAAAATTGTTCGCATTTCCGTAGAACTTTATTATGGATGGTCGACATGATGAGGATCCACGGCTGAAAATTGTTGGACGGAAAAGAACCTAAAAGAGGAAAAGGGTCAGTCGAATAAATGAAAAAAAAAAAACAAAAAAAAAAAATTTAGGAATGAATGAAAAATTCCGAATCTTAAAAAAAAGACCATTTACTTTTTCGAATAATATTGATATTTACCTTGCTCAGTTTAGTCTTGAATAGACTTAAGTAAGACATTCTAGAGAGAAAGATTATCTTGTACGAGTCGTTCAACAAAGTAGAGCCTATTTGGTAGTCTTGAAATTCAGGATTCAAAACAATAGCTTTTATCTGACAACTGGCACCGGTGGTAAACTTTACCTTCGGCTTTCTTTCTTTCTTTCTTTCTTTCTTTCTTTCTTTAATCTACTTTACTCATTTCTGTATTTTCTTTTTTTCGATAATTTAACCGATTATTTCTATCATATTCTTACTTTCATTCCTTCATTGATTCTTTCTTTTCAACAACTCGGTCCTTTCACTCACTCTCCCCCCTTTCTCTCTTTCTTTTATTTAATCAAATCTGTTCATTTTAGGATTTTCTTACTTTCTACAATCTAGCCACTTCTTTTTAGTATATTTTTCTATCATTCATTCATTCGTTCAATTTTTCTTTTCCTTTACTTTGTTTATTTTATCATTTTGTTTGTTTGCTTGTTTCTTTCTTTCTCTTAATCTAGTCCCTTTTAGTTTAGTTTTCCTTTTTTATGAATTCCTTCTTTTTTTTCCATTTCCACAACTTTTCGTTTTGGCATTTTCTTTCTTTCTTTCTTTCTTTCTTTCTTTCTTTCTTTCTTTCTTTCTTTCTTTCTTTCTTTATTAGAATCTTGTGTGTTTTAGTGTATTCTTTCTTTATATCTTTCTCTCATTCTTTCATTTTTTTCATCCAGCCTGTTAGTGCTTTGCAGTTTCATATCTGTCATAACTTGACATTCCTCTAAACCTAATGAAAATATTTCTAATATGATTTCTTTTTCATTTCGTTTCCATGACAATTTAAAAGTGT